>OZ024688.1:16997330-17226966 GCA_964016905.1 Perithous albicinctus
TAAAATATAAACGTTTACATTTTTCCTAAAACTGATCATCAGCTGGTTTAATGTAATTCTGCATTTTTTTTAGTTCAATTCAATTACAAAAAGATGAAAACTACAAAACAATTTTTAAATAATTTAGCAGTATTGCTAAAAAAAAAAATGTATACAATGTCAATTATTCTGTGAAATTTTTATTTTTTTTTTTCAAAAACCTCGCTCCCAGAATTGCTCTGCAGGTAAATGTAATTGTGATTTGTATTTGTAACTCAAATTTTGACTTACCATTTGCTATTTTTTGGTAGAAAGGGAATATGCAGAGAAATACTGGCCTGGACTCGTTCCTTTTATTCCTCCATGTATCCAATCATAACACTTCATTTAGAATTGCGGGTTTTAACAATAAAAAAAAAACAAAAATACTAAAAATAGATTCAATATGTAAGATTAAAATTTTTTTTTTTTATTTTTTAAATTGAAAATGTTATATCTTATATTCAGATAGTTCAGTGAGAGCAATTATTATTATATAATATATTGAACACGGAATTAAATTACTGAGATTAATAAATAAAAATAAAAATGTTCGCGAGCCAATTTGACAATGATCGCGGTATCGGAACCGCGCTCGACTGTCAGTCGTTTGCAATTTGCTGGAATAAAATCAATTTCTTTATCGAGTGCTGTAGCAGCACTAAGCACAACCAATAGGATATGAGGTGAACCTTGCGGTGACTTAGGAACTTGCATATCTATAATAGCTGGAGATAAGTCCTCGGGAAACCCGTCGACATTGTTATCCATCTATATTATACAAAAAGCACGTGTTATAAGTTTTTTTTTTTTTTTTTTAACTATAACAAAAAGCATATGAGTTCAAGAGATCTACCTGAACTCTTGATAAGATTTTCACTGATCTATTTGTAATATTTATATTCCCTTGGAAAGCCTACATTGATCTATTCGCCATTTTTTCTTTTGTCTACAATTCCTTTGGAGGCCAATAAAGTAGGGTTGCTATGCTGTGAAATTTATGGCCAATGGTCAAAGGACGTCAGCCGACACTCTAAATTTTTGGTCAATATTGATATTTCTGCTATAAAAAACGACAACGATTGGCAGCAATTTTCTGAGCAGTTCTCATTTTTTTTTTAGTCTCCTTCTTCTTTTAACAATTCGATTGGGCTCATCCACCTAAGGCTTACTTCAATCTACCTTTTTTTGTCGAAATTTCAATACCGTCAGAGAATTTTATTTTACAGTTTTTGTTACCATCCGAGGGGTACGAGGTGGTACTTTTAGTTGGTGATACGTTCTCAGCCGGTAGAGACTAGATCGATTACGTGTGAAGATTATCTAACACACCGGCTGAGTGACCAATTACTACTACAGGTAGGGTACATTCCGTAGTAGAGATTCTGAGCAATGCTTAATCGATTATGGAATAATCGATGTTTTTTCTTTGATTTTTTTTATTCGATCCATCGACACTGAATCAATATTATTCCAGGTCATGTAAAATAAAAACAGTTTGTGCTACCGACTGAGAAATGAGAAAAGTTGATTACAGTTTTTGTTATCCCTTGTGTACTCGAGTAGTCTTTTACATGGTCCAACAGTCGCCATTTTTCTTACTGTCGGTCTGTAAGAAGAATATTACCATCAGTTGGTAAAATTGTTATTATCAATCGGTAAAGTTTGACATTGCATAACTAGCGATCTAAAACATAAAACAAAAAATTCCTTGCGAGGAAAATCCCTCGGAAGAAAAAATCTTCTTCAAAAATATTAAACCAAATCCAATATATTAGCCAAGTAATAGATGTAGATGTATCTCTAAAACAAGCTTGGCGTGCCTGCGACTAGCTCCCGTACATAGTCCATTGAAGTAAGGGCGGGAGAACCAGATTTTTGTAGATTTTTTTCTTTGTTGGAACAATATGTGTCGCTATGAAATAATTAATGCAATATTTAATACAATTAGTGTTATTTATTAATTTATATACAAAACAATTAATACGCGAATGATCCACTCGGCCTCCAGGTGAATTAACTTTCTTCTTCGTGAGTTATCCACTAGCGAGAATCTGTAGGTACTCTGCTACTGCGCCGTTGTATCTTTTACTGGTTGAAGCCAAAGTCCTCTATAATACAATTGGATTATTACCACAAAGTGCCAATTACAAAGTTTTATAATTTGTAAATCAAAAAAATTTGCAAAGTAGTAACTTGCATAATACTTAATTTTTTTAACTTACGGTTTTAGACTTAATTTTTTTTATACTTCTTCATGAAGGAACTTCGTGTACTGATAACAAAAAAGTGAGGTAGCACTATGCAATGGTGTGCTTATAAACCTTTTTGACTTTTTTTTACATACAATTTTTCCATATTTTCTGCCACCAAAAATCATAATTTTTATTAAAATGTTGAAAATTTCAAATTGTCACAAAACCTAAACCCATTGATCGATTGTCACCAAATGTTTACGTCGTTTTGTAAAATTCCAAAGTAGAAAAGTTTACAATTTGAAAAAATGTAATTTGCTATAAAATATTCATGTGCAGAAAGCTTTTTTGCATGAGTCAGAAATTACACAAACTAAATATATAAATTGTGCAACGAAGCTAAAAAATCTTCATTGAAGGTATAAAATTATAGAAAAAATTGAAAAATAAAATTACCTCCTAGAGCAGTGTCCAAAAATTTGTATGCCACTGACATGTACTTTCAGTATTTCTTGCAAACATCTGCTCCAGAGCAGCAGGTCCTTACGGCATCATAATCAGTCGTGTCTATGACAAATAAAAGTTCGCGCTCAAAGCTGCTTCAAACTTTGCTACCCTTGTCTCCTCATTGGGGCTGTAAAATAAATGTTTATTGAATTATTCTTATGTAAAAGAAAGAAACAAAATCTTATGCATAAAAGTATTTTTATTTATGTTTAAGTATAAGAAAAAAAAGTCATATTTATATACCATACAATTGATTATACATAACAGTGCTTTAATAAGAAAAAAATATCGCTAGACATAAAAATGAATAATTGTAGGAATTTCCTTATTGTAAAATGAGAAATACATAAAAATTTTCCAAACCAAATTAAATTAGTTAAATTGTTCTCTTGTAAACCAGAGTTTGGCATTTTCAACAAATCGCCCAACGGATTTTAATGTATAACATATGTAATTTATCTTATTTTCCTGTAGAATATTGTTACAAATGTAATGAGACATCACTAAGTAAAAACCTTTGAGTGCTTAATTTTGAATCATGGCATAGAGTTGAAAAAGCCCAAATCTGGTTAAAACCAGAACCGGTAAACCAAATTCATTTTAATACTTACAGAAAAATTCTTGATTTGATTCCATAAATGATGGACAACATTCATATTTATAAAGGAAGGAACAGAAATTAAGTAGTGTTAGCAGCTGTGTGTCGACCAATCTTTGAAAATTGGTCGACGTCTTGTTTTGTTTATAACAATATTGTGCACCGCTTAACCGGGGCAAATATTGAGAAAATCATCACATAAATATGATATTTAATTATCATTAAAGGACTGAATCGAAGAATTTTTATGTCAGTATTAAAATCAAAACAGTTAAATGGTACTCTTGTAAACCAGAATTTAGTATTTTCATTAAATCGCTCATTGGACTTTACTGTATGACGTAATGTCATACAGTAAGTCATACTAAGTTTTCTCATTTTCTTGTAGAATATTGTTACAAACAACCGACTAAGCGGAACAAATATTGAGATAATCATCAGATAAATATTAAATATATTTATCATTTAAGGACTGAAAAAATGATGTTGAAGTTTGCATCGTTAGAATACAACGAAATCTCGAAAAAATAGACTTATTTTTTAAGGTGCTCAAATGGTTACATCAGGTATAAAAAGTTGTCGGAACCGACTAAGATCATGAAAAAGAAATATTTCACCACCCTTAACAGGGGTTGAAATATTAGAACTTTTATATAAACTAACGTTTCGATGATGCATAACAATTTCATCGGCAGTATTACTACTCTTTATATGAAGCAACGCAGAAAAAATCAACAATGTGATCCGAGTTCCGGAACCTACCCCTAATGAGGGTTGAAATATAAAAACTTTTATGTAAATTAAAGTTTCCATATTGCAAAAAATTTTCTTCTGCAGTATCACTCCTCTTCAGATGAAGCATCGTAGAAAAAATCAACAACGTGATCCGAGTTCCGGAACCCACCCCTAACGAGGGTTCAAATTTTATAACTTTTATGTAAATTAAAGTTTTGATACTGCATAAAATTTTTTTCAGCAGTATTACTCCGCTTAAAAAGAAGCATCGTAGAAAAAATCAACAATGTGATCCGAGTTCCGGAACCCACCCCTAACGAGGGTTAAAATATTACAACTTTTAGGTAAATTAAAGTTTCGATAATGCATAAAATTTTCTTCTGTAATATTACTCCGCTTCACATGAAGCATCGTAGAAAAACTCAACAATGTGATCCGAGTTCCGGAACCCACCCCTAACGAGGGTTAAAATATTACAACTTTTAGGTAAATTAAAGTTTCGATAATGCATAAAATTTTCTTCTGTAATATTACTCCGCTTCACATGAAGCATTGTAGAAAAAATCAACAACGTGATCCGAGTTCCGGAACCCACCACTAATGAGGATTGAAATATTAGAATTTTTTTGTAAATTAAAGTTTCGATATTGCATAAAATTTTCTTCAGCATTATTACTCCCCTTAAAAAGAAGCATAGTAGAAAAAATCAACAATGTGATCAGAGTTGCGGACCCCACTCCTATTTTATACATTATCGAAACTTTAATTTACATAAAAGTTCTAATATTTTAACCCTCGTTAGGGGTGGGTTCCGGGACTCGGGTTACATTGTTGAGTTGTTCTGCGATTTTTATTGTTAAGAGAAGTAATACTGTTAAAGAAAATTTTATGCATTATCGAAACGTTAATTTGCATAAAAATTCTAATATTTCAACCCTCGCTAGGGATGGGTTCCCGAACTCGGATCATGTTATTGATTTTTTCTACGATGTTTCATGTGAAGACGAGTAATAGCGCTGAAGAAAATTTTATGCAATATCGAAACTTTAATTTACATAAAAATTCTAACATTTCAACCCTCCTTAGGGGTGGGTTCCGGAACTCGGATAACGTTGTTGATTTTTTCTACGATGCTCCTTGTAAAGAGGAGTAAAACTTCTGAAGAAAGTTTTATGCAATATCAAAACTTTAATTTACATAAAAATTCTAATATTTCAACCCTCCTTAGGGGTGGGTTCCGGAACTCGGATCACGTTGTTGATTTTTTCTACGATGCTTCATGTGAAGAGGAGTAATACTGCAGAAGAAAATTTTATGCAATATTGAAACTTTAATTTACATAAAAAATCTAATATTTCAACCCTCCTTAGGGGTGGGTTCCGGAACTCGGATCACGTTGTTGATTTTTTCTACGATGCTTCATGTGAAGAGGAGTAATACTGCAGAAGAAAATTTTATGCAATATCGAAACTTTAATTTACATAAAAAATCTAATATTTCAACCCTCGTTAAGGGTGGGTTCCGGAACTCGGATCACGTTGTTGATTTTTTTTACGATGCTTCTTTTTAAGAGGAGTAATACTGCTGACGAAAATTTTATGGAATATCGAAACTTTTATTTACATAAAAGTTTTTATATTTCAACCCTCGTTAGGGGTAGGTTTCGGAACTCGGATCACGTTGTAGATTTTTTCTACGATGCTTCATGTGAAGAGGAGTAATATTACAGAAGAAAATTTTATGGAATATCGAAACTTTAATTTACATAAAAATTCTAATATTTCAACCCTCGTTAAGGATGGGTTCCGGAACTCGGATCACGTTGTTGATTTTTTTTACGATGCTTCTTTTTAAGAGGAGTAATACTGCTGACGAAAATTTTATGTAATATCGAAAGTTTTATTTACATAAAAAATCTAATATTTCAACCCTCCTTAGGGGTGGGTTCCAGAACTCGGATCACGTTGTTGATTTTTTCTACGATGCTTCATGTGAAGAGGAGTAATACTGCAGAAGAAAATTTTATGCAATATCGAAACTTTAATTTACATAAAAAATCTAATATTTCAACCCTCGTTAAGGGTGGGTTCCGGAACTCGGATCACGTTGTTGATTTTATTTACGATGCTTCTTTTTAAGAGGAGTAATACTGCTGACGAAAATTTTATGGAATATCGAAACTTTTATTTACATAAAAGTTTTTATATTTCAACCCTCGTTAGGGGTAGGTTTCGGAACTCGGATCACGTTGTAGATTTTTTCTACGATGCTTCATGTGAAGAGGAGTAATATTACAGAAGAAAATTTTATGGAATATCGAAACTTTAATTTACATAAAAGTTTTTATATTTCAACCCTCGTTAGGGGTAGGTTTCGGAACTCGGATCACGTTGTAGATTTTTTCTACGATGCTTCTTATTAGGAGGAGTAATACTGCTGAAGAAAATTTTATGCAGTATCGCAACTTTAATTTACATAAAAGTTACAAAATTTCAACCCTCCTTAGGGGTGGGTTCCGGAACTCGGAACACGAAAATTTTATGGAATATCGAAATTTTTATTTACATAAAAGTTTTTATATTTCAACCCTCGTTAGGGGTAGGTTTCGGAACTCGGATCACGTTGTAGATTTTTTCTACGATGCTTCATGTGAAGAGGAGTAATATTACAGAAGAAAATTTTATGGAATATCGAAACTTTAATTTACATAAAAATTCTAATATTTCAACCCTCGTTAAGGGTGGGTTCCGGAACTCGGATCACGTTGTTGATTTTATTTACGATGCTTCTTTTTAAGAGGAGTAATACTGCTGTCGAAAATTTTATGCAATATCGAAACTTTAATTTACATAACAGTTATAATATTTCAACCCTCCTTAGGGGTGGGTTCCGGAACTCGGTTCACGTTGTTGTTTTTTTCTACAATGCTTCAAGTGAAGAGGAGTAATACTGCAGAAGAAAATTTTATTCAATATCAAAACTTTAATTTATATAAAAGTTTTTATATTTCAACCCTCGTTAGGGGTAGGTTTCGGAACTCGGATCACGTTGTAGATTTTTTCTACGATGCTTCTTGTTAGGAGGAGTAATACTGCTGAAGAAAATTTTATGCAGTATCGCAACTTTAATTTACATAAAAGTTACAAAATTTCAACCCTCCTTAGGGGTGGGTTCCGGAACTCGGATCACGTTGTTGGTTTTTTCTACGATGCTTCATGTGAAGAGGAGTAATACTGCAGAAGAAAATTTTATGCAATATCGAAACTTTAATTTACATAAAAAATCTAATATTTCAACCCTCGTTAAGGGTGGGTTCCGGAACTCGGATCACGTTGTTGATTTTTTTTACGATGCTTCTTTTTAAGAGGAGTAATACTGCTGACGAAAATTTTATGGAATATCGAAACTTTTATTTACATAAAAGTTTTTATATTTCAACCCTCGTTAGGGGTAGGTTTCGGAACTCGGATCACGTTGTAGATTTTTTCTACGATGCTTCATGTGAAGAGGAGTAATATTACAGAAGAAAATTTTATGGAATATCGAAACTTTAATTTACATAAAAATTCTAATATTCCAACCCTCGTTAAGGATGGGTTCCGGAACTCGGATCACGTTGTTGATTTTTTTTACGATGCTTCTTTTTAAGAGGAGTAATACTGCTGACGAAAATTTTATGTAATATCGAAAGTTTTATTTACATAAAAAATCTAATATTTCAACCCTCCTTAGGGGTGGGTTCCGGAACTCGGATCACGTTGTTGATTTTTTCTACGATGCTTCATGTGAAGAGGAGTAATACTGCAGAAGAAAATTTTATGCAATATCGAAACTTTAATTTACATAAAAAATCTAATATTTCAACCCTCGTTAAGGGTGGGTTCCGGAACTCGGATCACGTTGTTGATTTTTTTTACGATGCTTCTTTTTAAGAGGAGTAATACTGCTGACGAAAATTTTATGGAATATCGAAACTTTTATTTACATAAAAGTTTTTATATTTCAACCCTCGTTAGGGGTAGGTTTCGGAACTCGGATCACGTTGTAGATTTTTTCTACGATGCTTCATGTGAAGAGGAGTAATATTACAGAAGAAAATTTTATGGAATATCGAAACTTTAATTTACATAAAAATTCTAATATTTCAACCCTCGTTAAGAATGGGTTCCGGAACTCGGATCACGTTGTTGATTTTTTTTACGATGCTTCTTTTTAAGAGGAGTAATACTGCTGACGAAAATTTTATGTAATATCGAAACTTTTATTTACATAACAGTTATAATATTTCAACCCTCCTTAGGGGTGGGTTCCGGAACTCGGTTCACGTTGTTGTTTTTTTCTACAATGCTTCATGTGAAGAGGAGTAATACTGCAGAAGAAAATTTTATTCAATATCAAAACTTTAATTTACATAAAAGTTTTTATATTTCAACCCTCGTTAGGGGTAGGTTTCGGAACTCGGATCACGTTGTAGATTTTTTCTACGATGCTTCTTGTTAGGAGGAGTAATACTGCTGAAGAAAATTTTATGCAGTATCGCAACTTTAATTTACATAAAAGTTACAAAATTTCAACCCTCCTTAGGGGTGGGTTCCGGAACTCGGAACACGTTGTTGATTTTTTCTACGATGCTTCATGTGAAGAGGAGTAATACTGCAGAAGAAAATTTTATGCAATATCGAAACTTTAATTTACATAAAAAATCTAATATTTCAACCCTCCTTAGGGGTGGGTTCCGGAACTCGGATCACGTTGTTGATTTTTTCTACGATGCTTCACGTGAAGAGGAGTAATACTGCAGAAGAAAATGTTATGCAATATCGAAACTTTAATTTACATAAAAAATCTAATATTTCAACCCTCGTTAAGGGTGGGTTCCGGAACTCGGATCACGTTGTTGATTTTATTTACGATGCTTCTTTTTAAGAGGAGTAATACTGCTGACGAAAATTTTATGGAATATCGAAACTTTTATTTACATAAAAGTTTTTATATTTCAACCCTCGTTAGGGGTGGGTTCCGGAACTCGGATCACGTTGTTGATTTTATTTACGATGCTTCTTTTTAAGAGGACTAATACTGCTGTCGAAAATTTTATGCAATATCGAAACTTTAATTTACATAAATAAATCTAATATTTTAACCCTCGTTAGGGGGGGGGGGTTCCGGAACTCGGATCGGGTTGTTGATTTTTTTTACGATGCTTCTTGTTAAGAGGAGTAATACAGCAGAGGAAAATTTTATGCAACATCCAAACTTTGAATAATATAAAATACCCAAGATTTCAACTCCTGTTAAGGGTGGTGACATTTCTTTTTTCATGCTCTTAGTCGGATCTCACAACTTTTTATACCTGGTATAATCATTTGGGCACCTTAGAAAATAAATCTATTTTTTCGAGATTTTGTTGCATTCCAACGATGCAAATTTCAGCATCATCTGAACAAAGAATTTTGATGTCAGTATTAAAATCAAAATAGTTAAAAGGTTCTCTTGTAAACCAGAATTTAGCATTTTTTCATTAAACCGCTCAGTGGATTTTACTGTATGATATAATATCTAATTTTTTTCATTTTCTTGTAAACCTTGTAGAATGTTGTTACAAATAACTGATTAAGCGGAACAAATATTAAGATAATCATCACATAAATATTAAATTTATTTACCATGTATGAATTAAAACAAAGAATTTTTATGACAATATTAAAATCAAAATGGTTAAATAGTTCTCTTGCAAACCAGAATTTAGCATTTTCATTAAACCGCTCAATGTATTTACTGTGACATAAATAAATAATAACGTCTAATATTTCTCATTTTCTTGGAGAATGTTGTTATAAATATAATGAGACATCACAAAGTTAAATCCTTCGAGTGCTTAACTCTGAATCATGCACAGAGTTGAAAAGTCACAAATTCTTATTTTTACCAAAACCGGTAAACCAAATTGATTTTAACACTGACAGAAAAATTCTTGATTCGAATCCTTAAATGATAGACAAATTTCATATTTATAAAGGAAGGAACAGAGATTAGGTAGTCTTAGCCACTATGTGTCGACCAATCGTTGGGAATTGGGCGACGTCTCATTTTGTTTATAACAGTATCGTACACTGCTTAAGCTTAGCAAATATTGAGATCAGATAAATATGAAATTTAATTACCATTTAAGGACAGAGATAAAGAATTCTTATGACAGTATTAAAATCAAAGTGATTAAATGGTTCTCTTGTAAACCAGAGTTTTATTTCAACAAACTGCTCAATGGATTTTACTGTATAACCATCTCGTCTTCTTCACAAAATTCTACTCCAACTAAGCGGAGCAATTGTTATACAAAAATCATAAAGTTAAATCCCTTCCGTGCTTAATTTTGAATCGTGTATGGGGTTGAAAAATCTGAATCATGCACAGAGTTGAAAATAAAAAGACAAATGTTGTGTGTATATGTGTAGGAACGAGAGTGTTCCTTTTAGGTTGTGAGCCTAATCGCTTACTTGCTAACCTTACCTGTAATTTGTGAGATTCGTGAAACGATGAAATAAACCCAATCTCCGGCAGAATCTGGGTGATTAATGTTCGGTAGTAACATGGTGTCGAGTCACTAGCATGACTCTTGATTATTATAAAAATATTTCAATGACACACTGAATTTACCACTGTCGAACACTGACTGATGAGGTTAAATACGAGGTTAGAAACAAAATATAAATATAATAATTAATCACGCTCTGAATTTATCACTATCAAACACGGACTGATGAGGTTAAGTACGAGTTTAGAAACGAGAAAAATGTAAAAAAATTGTCACACACTGAATTTACCACTGTCGAAGACTGATATTATAATAGTCGAAAGATAAATTATAACTTATAATTCTCTAAATACAAAATTACCACTGACCAACACTGACGAGGTTAAGAACGAGATATGCTCGTTATTATGACCGTACAGCTACGACGACACTCGACGATATATTAAAGTAAAAAAATAAATAAAAAAGCACTGTACACTGCGAAATTATATTTATGTTGTTGAGATATTACACACTCCGCGA
This sequence comes from Perithous albicinctus, assembly GCA_964016905.1. Classification (NCBI taxonomy): domain Eukaryota; kingdom Metazoa; phylum Arthropoda; class Insecta; order Hymenoptera; family Ichneumonidae; genus Perithous; species Perithous albicinctus. Next base: position 17,008,441 of record OZ024688.1, read on the forward strand.
CCATGTGACAACTGTTTTCTTTCTCTGCTCTGACGATCAGCCGGTCGATCAACCGCCGGGTAAACGGGGTAGGGAAAGCTACTATTACGTCACACTTTCGTCACGCGTTTCCGTGTGGCTCTGTGTACAGGCTCGTTTCTGTTTGGACCGAGCGTATACATATACACAATCGGACAAAATTTAAACCTGTTGCGTAACAGCAAATTGAGAAAAACTTTTCGGCCAAATTTCTTAACTTTTCAGATATCAGCATTGAGGAAACCGATTTTTTTGCACCAGGTCTCATTCCAAAGAGAAAAATTAATAGAAAATATTGAGCCTGATACATTTTTCGTCCGTTATGTGTAGCCAGAGATAATTCGAGGTACATTTGAACGTAACGGAAAAAGGTACTAACTTGCTGTAATAAAAAAAAAATAAATAGTAGCGGTAGCCTCGTTCTCGAGTGACGTCAGAGAGTCGTTTTCATTCAAATTAATTTCTTTTTGTACTTGGCGTCGAGTCGCTACCGCGACTCTTCATCTTCGTCTTCCTTTTCTATTGGACTAGCAACAACGACCGCGCCACGCACGTTCTTTATTGTTTTTCTTCGTAAGTCTCTACGATTTAGTAGGAACTGCGATTCAACATTGCTGCCATGGCCTGCCCGTGTACGATGCATTCAGGGAGAGGGAATAATCGAAACAGGAAGCCAACCAGAATACTTTTAAACTGGCTTCAGTTTTCGATATTTTAGTTAACGTTCTTTAACATTTTTTGTACATATAATCTAAGTGTGAATGAATATATAAGTACATTTTAGAATATATCTTTCTTTACTACTTGTATTGACCAGTACTATCTGCATTTCTTCTCTCCTTAACAAACTCCATAACGGCTCTACCGCGACCCTTGATAAGAGATTTATAAAAGCTATTCAAGTCGTTGATTTTTTGGTAAAACTGCAGAATTGGACACCGGCTTGAAGTTAGTTACAGAAAAATCATTAATTCGTCATATAACTGCTAGATGGCAGCACCAATTTGATTAGTTCTTTATCTCACCACTAGATGGCGCTACATGCTCATTTAAATTTCTAGACAAGACGCAATTTCCTTAACTTTTCTAAAAATCCTCGATACCATAAACAAAAAATGCATACTCATCGCTCGTTGCAAACAAAAAAAACCAGGTAAAAATTGTATCTTAAATTCCTATTTCTTAAATGAAACTAAAAAAATATCCAAGAGATGTCACCACTATAAAATCTAATTAAAATTTCCTCCGCTAGAGGGCAGCACATGCAAAATATCCTGTCATCAGTAACTAACTTCAAGATAAAGTCTAATTCTGCAGTTTTGCCACTTTTTTTTTAAATCGCCCATCTCCACTATCATTGGCCTAATCGGAGCCAAAGATAGTATATGTAACACGAAGTTCGTAGTTACTCCAATAGATGATATGACGTCGTTGCCTTGTGTACAACATGTATACAGCACGTGAATAGATGATAACATGTCCTTGCTGTGGATTGTCTTAACACTACTTACAGATAGTCTCGAATCGCGGCATCCTCAGTGTCTTGTGAATTTCACGTACAAGCGCACAAAAATGTCACTCACGTCTATTCCACCCGTCTCGAAATTAACAAAAAACGTAATTCGTATTCTCGGATGCAATCCCAGTATGATGACACTTCAGGGAACAAATACGTACCTCGTGGGTACCGGTAAAAGGTAGAAAATTTTACCAAATTTATGCGTAAATTGTTTCATCGTAATTACATAATAATTATAATAATGATTGCAACGTTCGTGATAAAAACAAGACGAGAGTGTCTTTAAAATTTTCAGGCGTGTACTTATAGACTCGGGAGACGAGCACACTGCGCCGGAATACACAAAACTTCTCGGCGATGTTCTGCAAAAGGAAAATGCTACGATACAACATTTAGTGATAACGCACTGGCATCACGATCATATAGGCGGAGCTGGATCGGTGAGAGATTTGGTTAAATCAAAACTGGAATCTCAGCTCAAAATATGGAAATTGCCAAGAACATTAGAGGACGGAGGAGCCAATGAAGGGGGCTATAGCATAGAAAACTGGCTAAAACTTCAAGATGAACAATCCATAGACGTAGAAGGCGCTAGACTCCAAGTAAAATATACTCCAGGGCATACGACAGATCACGCTTGCCTTGTGCTCAAAGATGAAAATATTTTGTTCAGCGGAGATTGCATTCTAGGCGAAGGCACCGCTGTATTTGAGGATCTCAAAGATTACATGTTGTCTTTAGAGAAGATATTGGTAATGAAACCAGCAACGATATATCCTGGTCATGGTCCTGTTGTTGATGATCCTGCTCCAAAAATTCAATTTTACATACAGCATAGGCTGAAGAGGGAGGCTGAGATTTTGCAGGTCTTGAAAGAACAGGGGAAAAACAGTGGTGTCTCTGAGATGGACATTGTTGGTCATATTTACAAGGTATTCCAACATTTGTTTGTTAAATTCCTTATACATGTTGCATTTTCAATTTATTTTACAGATTTTTAACTTTAGCATTTAGCATTTATTGCGAGTGTGTGAATGTTCGAAAATATCGAATATTCGACGTTGAATCGAATCCAATTATTCGATTTGAAGATTGAATCGAATATTCGACGATCTCGAATATTCGAACTTCGCATAGAATTTTCTGTACATTTGAATATTTGTTAAATTCGAATATTCGAACTTCACATCGAATATTCGGTAAATTCGAATATTCGAACTTCACATAGCGTATTCGGTAAATTCGAATATTCGATAAATTCGACTAATTCAGTTAGAAATCTGTCTTTTATTTCCATTCAGAACATTTTTAAAAATCGATAACGCAGCAATTTCTTTACTAACGCTAACATACATTTTCTTTTTCAGGAGACACCTAAGAATTTGTGGCCAGCAGCGGCGGTGAATGTTGGACATCATCTCGAAAAATTGCTGAAAGAAGGCAAGGTGACAAGAAAAGAGGACCTCTGGTTTATAGTTTAACGAGAGTCGCTAACATTTTACGAACTACAAGAGAAATAAACGGGTTGGATTTATTAAGAAACTTTTGTGATATTATTGCTGCCATATATTTTATGTAATAAACGTTATTCTTTTAAACAATTTAAGCGGATGCGAAACAGACTCAGATGCTATTCACAATTATAAACTATTGAAATTTTTTTATCAAGATTTTAATATCAGTATACAGAAATGTAATGTGTCAAAGCAATTGAAATTTTATGATTTTTTTTTAATGTCTTACCCGATAACTGAAACAAATTTTAATCGATTGAACTCAAATTTTGCGTAAAAATGAATTTTGGACGAATGATAATCGCTATTAAGTTCAATAGAAATTAATCGATTGCTTCAAAAGTTTCGTTTATTTTTTATTTCGCTTCTACGTAGAAAAATTAAATTTAGAAAGGTTAAATTTCGCGAACATGTGAAACAATCATCTCTTCATCGTAGAAAATTTCATTAAAACTGACGAGATTGTAGAAACTTAATAAAAATTTAAGCATAGATAAAGCTTTTGCGAAAGGTTAAAGATAATGAGGAATACATGTGCAAGATTCTCCACTTTGTATATCTTTCTAGATTTTTTTTCTGTTTCTCTCGCACTCGTCAAGCGAACATTTCATCCTTCACATTTCCTAAAATCAAACGCGTCTACTTAAGTTTCTAAAGAAAAAGAGGAACAGAAGGATGACCATTAAATATGCTGTGAAACATTTATTGAACTTATAGGAGAAACGATGATACATGCTTTCGGATTTCTTATTTCAAGGATACTATTATTCGGTACTAGTTGTGTGCTTCAAAAGTATTACGGTACATGTTACAGATAGCATTACGCGGGATAAATATCATATACGTAATATTTTTATACGAATGGTTATTTAGTAAGGCAGGCAGCAAATGATCGACTACATCGAGACGATATACGCAGGGTCTGTTTTTTGATAGATTTTGTTTTTTTTTTTCTTTGTCATCTCGTCTCGAGCGAGCAAAAAATGATTTTTCGAAATAAAAACTACCGCCGATATGTTGTCGAGTTGGCATTATTATTCATTGTATAATGGATACCAAATATATAGTATATCTTTCTATAAAGTTAACTCTGGAGTATATTTTCTTGATATATTATCGCGAAGATTTTTCATTAAAAAAAAAAAAAAAAAGTCGGACTCGATTCGAAAGACGTTGGTCAATCTACGCGTACTTTATCGGTTGTACAGTATGTTTGTTAATCGGGGCCCCTTTTAATTGGACCAACATACCGATTGTACTCGAATATTGTTCGATGTTTATTACCTTGGGCTCGAATATAAATTTCATGTATTTACTTTGTAGTAAGCTCACTTTCACATTTATAATATATATCTGAACGCGTTTCTCTCTTTGGGCAAACGTAAAAAATATATATATATAAATGTGTGTATATATATTTCTGTAATGATATATATATATATATATACTTTCATTAACTATTTATCTTCTCGTTATCGACATATAATATAATCTCTCTGTCATATTTCATCGTCTACTTAGCCGTTGAGGATATCAACGTAATCACATAACTTTTTTTTCTTTTATTTCGTTTTTATCAGTACTAATTAACAACAAATTCAAATATTAAACAATATAAGAAACATCCTTAAAATTTACGGTAGCATACCATAAAAACAAAAAAGTCAAACAGTAGAACGATCCATTTTTCGCATAATGAAATCAAGTCAAGAAAAAAAAAAGTTTATCAATAATTCATAGAATCATATCGTAAAATGGTTAGCGTTAAATTGGCTACACTCAATTCTGGATCTCTACAAACGTGAGATGTATTCCTTGAGTGGGGTCAGCATATATTTTTATTACACGTTTTTTTATTTTATTTTTAATGTGTAAGCTTTCATTTGCTGTAGAAAAGGCGCATTAAGAGTTTTTTTTTTTCGATCGAAAAATACGGTTCAAAACCACTTCGAGCTACTCTTATTTTTCCCAAAAAGGAGAGGAGGGAGAGAAGGCACCTCGATGCACCACATTGACATTCTCAATGAGATAAATTAATAATTTCTCAAATAAAATCATATAACTCGTATAATAATAACAATAATAATAATAAACACGTTCGCGTTTAACATTCGATTTACAAATATAATCAATTGTCGCGCTCTCTCATGCGCCCGTCTCGCTTAAACATTAATAGTTGTTCATTTTCCGAAGGTTACAGCGATTCCGTGTTCCACAATTAAGAAAAAAAAAAAGAAAAGAATTTAAAAAACACGATTCTCTTTCTCCAAAAGTAAACAATTATATCTCAAAAAGCCGAACAAAGCTCATGAGTGACCTTCATTCAATGTGAATAACAAGCATATTACGGCGAAAAAATCACAAGAGCCGTTCGCTTTGCGAACACAAAATTCCCCGTACCCCCAATTTTTCTCGCGTGCGGCGGCGAGTAATTATTTCGCGCACTACATAAGAAAACCGCCTTGCGGATCGAAACAACTGGGATTTATGTAGCTCAGTAGATCGTGCTCAGACATTGAAGTTAATTCCTGCGTAAGCATACCCCCGTCATCCTCGGGTTTTCTAATAACCTGTCCATTGGTAGTTGGCGGATTATTCTGTATCGCGTTATTTGGATTCTGTCGATTAGGCGTTACGGGCATCGGCACTGGTGGTGATTTTCTCGTGACTTGTTCGGCGATTGTTCCCTGACCGGCTGACGGTGACTTCGGCAATATTCCTTCCATAGCGCTATTCATAAGTTGAGCGCTCTGTGTCGCGACGCTGTTCAATATATTTTTCGTCGCTATAATCGCATGAGCGGTTGTCGTATTGATAGGTCGATTGTTGATTATATCCTGGGTGGCATTTGTAATAACGCTGTTAATCGCCTGCTCCGCGGCATTGGTCAATCTCTGTTGGCATGGCTCTTGAGCAGCGCCACTCGCAAGAACGGAACTCGCTTCAGCGACAAAACCCGCCGGTTGATTAAGCATCGAGCCAATATCCTGTTGAACAGCGTGTTGCATCGCTTGTGCAGCCTGCGCTTGTTGTACGGCTTGCTGAACAGCCTGAACTTGTTGAACAACTTCTTGGGTAGCTTGTTGCACCGCTTGTTGAACAACTTCTTGTGTTGCCTGTTCAAAAGCTTGTTGCACAGCTGGTACAGCTTGAACTTGCTGAGCAGCCTGAACTTGTTGCACAGCTTGTTGCACAACTTGAGCGTGTTGAACAACCTGATGAACTACTTGTTGCTGCGCCTGTTGAACAGCTTGCACTGCTTGTTGCTGCGCTTGTGCTACAACCTGCTCGACTTGTTGCTGCGCTTGCGCCACAACTTGCTCAACTTGTTGCACTTGTTGCTGCATCACAACGTCCTGTTCCGTTAGCGCCTGAATTTGTTGTATATGCTCGGCAGTTCTGGTTATTGGCTCGCTACTAACTTGTAGTGGATTATGCGTTGTTACGCTTACCGTTGGTTGCGCGAGATCCGCGACTGTTACAACCGGTGGCTCTGGCATTGGTGGCAAAAGTGCCGCATTTATCGAAGTCATGAGCGACTCTTCGGGTGTTGGCTCAGTTACCGGAGCGCCGTTACCAACAACAGCCGCGGTATTTCCCGTTAGTGATTGAACCGGTGTTGCTGGCATAAGAGCCTCGAGAAGCATCGTTTTAACTGGTATCGGTGGACTTGTTCTCGTTGTTTGTTGTGGACTCGTTATTGACTCGTGATCCGATAATTGTGCCATTATTCTGTTTGGACTTGTGTTAACGGCTCTCATTGGCGAGACCATTTGATGGCTCTCAGCTGCTGAATTAACCAACGCATCTAGTTTAACAGTCGCTGCGTTTGGCGCTAATATATTCGGTGTTTGCTGAGCTGTTTGTGGACGACTGCTCGCTATTATGGAAGCTCTTTGCTGAATTCCAGCGACAAAATTTGTCTCTTGTGTTTCCGGTTCTTTTGGTACCGATGTCGATTCTATGTGGTTCAAATATTTTTCGATACTCTGACCACTTTGAGCTGGAAGCGGTTGGCCTGCTGGTGTTGTTGTGAAGTTACTCAGAGTGTTGTATTCGGATTGATGATGCTTCATACGAAGATCAACGACACCGGCGCCTTGAAGCGTACCGTTGTTCGCTGCTGTATCGTTCGGCATTATTGCATTTACGTCTTTGTTTATGTGATGCGGACTGAGAACTTTAACGTGCGATTGCTCATGCATCGCACCGAATGGACTTTGATGAGGTGCTGAAAGTGTCAGTGGATGCTGATTGCGCATTAGATCAACAACACCGAGAATACCGACGGCTTCCTGCGCTGGTGAATTTAATGATGCTACGGGTACTGATCTTATCATTCCCGGCTGCGCGGCGTCTAATGAATTTTCGCCAACTAACTGGTGAAGAGGACTTGAACTCGATCCACCGTTTGATGTTGGCGTTGGCATACTTTGCATACTATTGTCACTTAGCATACTGTTCTCGCTGCTGTCGTCTAAAACCTCAGTTTTCAGATTGTCCGGAATAATCAATTGATGATTCGATGAGGATCTTCGATTAAGAAGCGGATTTGCCACAAGATTTGGCGGTGGCATCATCACATCAGGCACGGAATTTTGGCAATTTGCCGCTTGCGCCGCCCACATCATTACCGGCGTTACTTGGCTTGATAGTGACGAGGGCGGCGGACTTGGGTCGCTTTTTAACACCTCCGATTGTACTTGTTGAGATTGGGGAGGCGATTGTGTTTGTTGCTGAATGCTCGCTAAGAAATTCGTTGGTACTGCGGCGGCTTGCGGTATCAGTGCTGCAAGCAAATAAATCAAATTTTCATTTTATTAGATCGATGTATTTTTGCAAAATATTTTTCAATGTTTCATTTCTTTTTCATTTCACATAAAGGAAAGCTTTGTAAACGACCAGAAATATAACTACTGCATCTGAGTACATAAAAAATGTAACTAAACTAACAGAAAATGTCCAAAAAATCATTAGGGCAATTCTGGAAATCAAGTAAAATGGCTAAAAAGTGTAAGTGTTCAAAAAGAATTGATTCAAATTTCTGATGTAAGGAAAAATTATCAACAAACCTATCGTATCGTGTCTTTAAAAACCTGTCTATCTTAAAGCTACTCCGCGTAAAGTTTTTTTTATGAAGTTTATTCATTTCTTTTTTTTTTTAATTTTTTACTTACCACTGTTGGCTACTGCAGCGTGTGGAACCGCCGTGGTTGATGTGGAGTGAGAGATGTTTGTAGATTCATTGCTCGCGGCGACGAGTGGCGGTGTCGACGACTCGATTTTTCCAACCGAAGGTTCCGGCGGTGACGAAGCCGCGGTATAAAGAAACGTGTGAGGCTCGCTTGTCTTCCCCGAGGATACAGCGTATAATTTAACGCTGACGGTTTCCGAAGGCGCGAGATCCTGCCTCCTATAAGCGGGCACCACGCAGACGAGATGCGTCTGCTGAAGGAACTCCTTGTCAGGCGTAACGGCGCATTCCCAATGGGGCTCAAGGCTGCTCGACAGATCCTCGTTGTCCACTTGAAAGACCACCCGTGTGTCCTTGAGGAAATTTTTACCGAGTACAAAGAGCTCGAGTCCTCCGGTACACGGACATGAGGTCAAGGATTTTTTGCATATTTCCGGAATACCCGGTGGCTGAGCTAGAGAATAAAAAGAAAATTAAAAACTTATTATTTCGCGCCTTAAATTTAAAAAAAAACCATACGTTTTTGTTCCTCACAGAAAACTTTGTTCTCAAAACATTTTTTGAAAATTATTTTTTGCTTTCTCATAGAGGAATCTTTGAAAATTCCTGTTTTCGACATTTTCAAGTCTCGAAATCAAAAAAATATTTCAGTGTTACTTTAACTTCGAGAATCGGACAATATACTTTCTGATAGACGTGGATTTTTGCAAAGTAAATTTTTTTACGAGATTGTACTTTGTAGGCTTGTTAAAAAAAAAAGAAGTTATCAACTCACTGCAAACAATAGGTTGAGAGCACACTTGTAACGTCTCGTTTGTACCATCCGCGTGAGTGATAGTCGTGCGAAAAACCATCCGACATCTCGTGGATTTCTTCTTGCTTCGACCCTGAAGTACGCCCGCCTCTTGTGGAAAGCGATGCTCTACATCAACGTTGCGTTCTTTGAGTATACCAACGCAATCGCAAGTTACGAGCATATCCTTGGTAGGATCCATGTCAACTTCGATTACAATTGTACCGTCGAGTTTGCGCTCGACACAAGGCGTCGAATTTTTCCCGCTTACACGACAAGCCTGATAAAACATGTGCGGTGCAACGCGACCCAGATCTGTACCGATGAAAACTTGTAGTGTCGCCGGTTTATCATAACCGACAAGTCGCACGATTGGAAAACCATTTCCCGTGCGATCTTTTACAGCCCCTCGAGATCCCTCTGTCTGATATCGAGCTCTGTGCTGCTGTTCGGGCTGACATATTATTTGCAGCTGAGTCTTTCCGTCCCTGGACGCGCTGCCTGAAAAGCGAGAAATAAACAAAAAATAAAATAAACCCAGTAATCGAAATGCCCGCAAATATTTATTATTAAAATTCTATGTATACAATTAAGTGCGGGAGACACAAACATTCACGGGAGTTAAGATTATTTTTTTTTAATTAGAGAAAGTGGATGAGCGCAGTTATTTGTGGGGTGAATGCACACTGAGACACTCGAAACGACATCAAAATATACGCATTTTTTTAAGCAGCTTACTTTCTAATATTTCAGCTAAAAAAAATAATGATAATTTTTATTCTGCTATCTTTTGCATAGAACAAAATATCGCAGACATATTGTAGAAACGTTTCTAATATTTCAATAGAATTACAATTGAAAAATATAGATTTGTAAATATTCTGTCAAAATTGCTATATTTTGAAGTAGTATTTTCGAAATTTGAAATGTATGCCATTTCCTGCTTTTTAGATATTTCAGCAACAAACAAAAAAAATACTGAGCTTTTCCCATTTCAAATAAATCTTTGTATCAATATCCATCAACCCTTCTAGCGGATTTCTTTCAGTTAAAAAAAAATCATTCGCGAGAAATTCAAAGACTGCAGAAAATATGTAATTTTTTCATATTAATAAATTCTCAAATTCGTTGCCGTTTCGAGCACTCGATAGTGTCACCCTTTATATACTCGGTCATCCACTACAACTGAGAGATTTCAGTAGTCAACGAAATAAAACTAAATTCAAAGTACTGCATTCACTCTTGCCATTCGTAATGAGAAAAAAAAGAAAATGAAAGTCACCGGTAATAGAATAGTTATTCATCGAATTGAACGCCAGTTCATTAAGGGATCATCCCTTACATCAAATCATTTTTTCATGAAACATCGAAGCACTCTTGAAGAACAGGAAAATACATTTTTAAATGCTTATTTTAGTCTTTTTTTACACTTTTTAAAGGTTCAAAATGTCGTCGAAAAAAATGAAAATAAACGTAAAAAAATGTATTTTCTGTTATTCATGAGTGCTTTGATTTAACACAATAAAAATCAGATTGATTAACGTATTTTAAGCATGGAAAAAAAAATAGCAAAAATCAGCTATTTTTCGGCCCGTTAAACTGGGATGATCCCTTAAGTGAGCTTTTGAATGAATGAAAAAAAGGCCATTCGTGCCAGGGACACGTACAAAGCTGCGACGTAAGAGTGACGGGACCTTGATGGGCCGCTGGCGGTCTCTTGGTGTATACTCCCATGGCCGGACGTGGTCTGGTGACACCGACGACCCTTCCTACGGTGCCGTTTCCGTTTCCCGTCCGACAGGAGATCGCGTTTTCAGCGCCGATACCGTTGGCAGTGGTGGTGTTACCACCGTTGCTTCTCGTCACACCCGCGGCCTTGTTCACCTCGCCTCCGTTGCTGCTGTTGCTGCTGCTGTTGCTGCTGCTACTACTGCTGCTGCTCGATGACACGCTCGCACCTCGTCCAACCTCGGAAAATGCAAAATTTGCGTCTTCGGACTCGAGCTTGATGTCCATCTTACGTCTCTTGGTGTCCTCCTCACCAGCTCCGTTCCAAGCCTGTGCGAATTCAAAGCAATTTCATTGGATTGACATGGTGCGCGCCCTGCGAGCCTCGATAACTCTCCGGAGCAATTTGATAAATCAACGAGTCGACGAGCGAACAGAGCGACTAACCCAAGCTGGGTTCAACTACCGTTGAAACTGTTGGGGTAATCGCTCGTTCTCTTTACTCACTTATACGTCTCTATTATGCTAACTTCTATATAGCTCTCTAAATGCCTGCATTACTATGACACTATGCTCTTCCAATGATAGATCATACTGCTCAACGGAATCTCTCTTTTATTCGTTGAATAATTGAGAAATAAAAAAATAAAAAAATGTCGAACACACTGACAAATGCATAATATTGTTTACAAAAATTCTGTAATGTGATTGTGCTCAAGAGTGTATCTTGAATAATTGGAAAATTCAACAAAAAATATATATATGGGGGATTCCAAGTCAATTCACTTGGTCATCGGCTTGACGCCCTCGGATATAGTTGACGAATTTTTTTTTGGCATATTTTGGTCCAAAAAAGAAAATATTTTCTTTCAGATTTTTGTCACTTGTCTTGCCCTATAAAATCATTTTTCTTTTTTTAAACTTCTGAGTAAAAATAAATTTCGACCACGTTTAGAAATCAGAAATTTTTTCCATAAAATCTAGAACTAAAAACAAGTATTTCTATCTTCGATCGAGAGTGAGCCGAGAATAATTTTTATTTGTGTTTTTAATTTAAGAAAAAAAAATGTTCTAAATTTTATAAATTAAAAATTTCAAAAATTTCAACTGAATCCAAGGGGATCAGGCCGATGACCAAGTGAGTTGACTTGGAATGTCCCATATAAAGCGGTAAACGTATAAAATGATTTGCAAAAATTTTATATTAAATTTAGAAGTCATTTTAACGACTGAAGAGTCTCTCTCTAGGCACCGGATCCTCAGCTTCGTGAATTATAAGTGGCCTCATGATTTACGATATGCCGCGAGTTATATGAGATAACAATGCGAATATATATAATCTTTGTAAATACTGTGTGCGATGGAATAACCTACGGTCTTCGGGACAATGTACTGATGAACCGACGCATATGATAATAAAAAAACCGCACGTTCACTGTTCCCGCGAAATGGGAATCAGCGATACAAAAAGTATTCATATTCAAGTGCTTTTTTTTTAGTGCTTGCAAAACATGTAACCCCTGAATTATAAAAATGCACCTGGTACATTTTTCGCCCTTTGATGAATCTGCTTTACACGATATTTATGGGCTTTGTAAGTGTTATTTGAACATTTTTTACTCAACACCTAAATTCGTTGTGTTTTATTTTTCATCAGCAAAAAAAAAAAAAATTCAATGAAAAATTTCCCACAAAAGATTGATCACGAATGGTTTCGTAAAAATGTTTTTAAAAAACCCAGATCTAAATATAAAATAATTGTAGAAGGTATCCCAGATTTTCATCACAATTGTCTATTTAAAAGAATGAATCCCCTCTCATCATTTGAAAAATTTGGATATCGAGATTTTTTCATACGATCCGAACAATCAAACGTTTGATATCATGTTTTTTTTGTGCAAGAAAAAAAAAAAGAATTAGTTCTCTTGTATTCAAGTGCTTTTTAATTGCTATTCGAATCTTTCAAGTAGATATGAACAAATGAACGATCAACAACCACAGCCGATTGACGAATCGGTAATTTATCGACGATCGAGACTAGAAGATAAAAGTCGGCTACTTGTTAAATATATATATTTTTTTTCACCTGATCCTAAAAGGTCGTCTCTTTGTGTTACGTCATCAAAAAGAAAATGTTATCTTAAATTCGAGAAGGCATCGGATCTCCATGAATTCTACAATACTTTCACTGCGAGAAACCTGATAGTTTTACAGCCGATAGTGTGCAATATTTCTCTGTTACACGCTGAACTGACTTCGCTAGGGCAATAAAAAATAAATAGTCGTGGTCTATCATCACAACGTGCATTAAACGTTATGTAAAGTTGATATGATATTGAAATAGAATACAAGATATAGAGATAAGAGCTTATGCTAGGGAGCCGGAAGTAAATAGCCCCGAGTGCAACGTGTGTGGATACTGAAATAGAAGTTGCGATTCCCTCCCCCCTCGAGACACTCTTCTATAGCCAGAGACCTGCATATATCGAAGACGCGAACGCGCGAAAATAGAATTGGAAGAGTCAAGATATGTAGAATGATGCGCGCGCGCGCATTTGTGTTGAGCGCACTAGCACCTTATACCCGGGAAAATTCGTGTTTATCTTGGGCAACGAAAAATGGAACAAGCTGAGAGAGAGACTCTTCGAAACAGTGGAGGAAAATAATCCATGAAAATTTTTAAATATCAACAGAGTAGAGCTACAAATGACGTTTCTTTTTACATGTAAAATCATATTTTTAGCCTCATTGTTGCTTAGATAATAAATTAACAAAAGCAAGCATTGCAATTAATTATTAGAATTTTATGTTCATCCGAAAATTATTATCTTTTCGGATTCATAAGTTCTGATCAGAAAACCTGTGTATCAAACTAGCAACTAAAGTGACAATTTAAAAAATCTAATTTCTGCAGGATTACGTTGGCTTTTGAGCAGTTCGCTTTTTTCAACATTCTTGAAGTTTATTGTTATTTATACTTTTCAAGTATGTTTTTTAATATAGCCTGTTCTATGACATGAATTAAGTGGGCTCTCTCTTTAGTTAATATTCTACGATACATCGTAGAACTTAACGAACCGATGAATTGTTGAGTTGCTGCTGAGCCTGTTGTTGCTGTCGTTCCTCAAACCCGAGACCCGAGTCGTTTGAATTGTCGCAAATATCCTGCGCGGAACTGTTGCTCGGCCGAGCCGCACACGGCTCATCCGAATTTCGGGCAACAACGCTGTTGAGCGACGACAACGAAGATATCGTTTGCTGTTGTTGTTGTTGTTGCGCTTGTTGCGCTTGTTGCGCTTGTTGCGCTTGTTGCGCTTGTTGCGCTTGTTGCGCTTGTTGCGCTTGTTGCGCTTGTTGCGCCTGTTGTACTTGTTGCCCCTGCTGTACTTGTTGCTGATGACTTCGCTGCTGCTGATGACGCTGCTGAGGTCCGAGACGTCGAGCTGAATGCGAACGTCCGCTCGACGTTATCGTGCTCCTCGCAGAGGAGCCGGTCGCCGTCGATGACGTCCTACCCGCTGTTGTAGTGTTACCTGTAAACCAAAACGAAAAAAGAAACCATTTAATCAATGAACCCAAGTTAAGTGAAAGTCAATTTTCATGACATATTACATGAACGTTCTTCATCATTTTTCCGTACTTTTCAGGCACAGGAATAAGTCTCTTAAAATTCCGTATAGTGAAAAGCAATTGAAGTAACCAAGTCACCCAAAAATCATGAAAATGAAATAGTTCAACAATGGCAATATAAAATAATTTCGACGTTGACAAAAGTGACTATTCGACAAGCAGAAAACATGAAAAATGTTCGTAAGTGGAATTCCTTTTTTTACAGCTAATTTCATTGATACAATTATTTTGTTATATTTTGCAATTATCGTAGAGTTCCATGTTACACTGATCGACCTAATTGGTTTTTTTCCAGGGATGTTCTAAAAAATAATGCACTAATCATGAAATATCGTGAGGTGGTGTTTGAACGTGAAATTTTAATGAGATTTAAGAATTTCGATGAGGTTTTAAGGTCTGCCACACTGATATTATGGATCCCCACCCACAATTGACTGATGTTCGTTTATAGCTTTGAGCAACTATAGTTAAGTGGCAACGAAAACGAGTGGTAGGAGTTTGCTGCTCGAGAATGACGTAGCGGGTTCAAGGTCTGCACTGAGGTCGTCGTTATTCTCAACGATTGCGGCGCGGCCTCGAGGCTTTCTGCTCTATGTATGTGCCTTTTCACATAGTTCACCTTTAAAAAAGCAGCTAATTCCCTGCGACTCTGGTTTATTTTTGAAACCAGTATACAAAGTTGCCGCTTTGCTCTTCTTTTCAAGTTGAGCGACTTGGAGAACGCGAGTAGATTCTCGTAAGTTTCAGCCAACTGCTGACATGCGGTGTAGGGGAGACGTTCTCCACAACTCGGCCACTTTTTTAACCCTCTCGCATATATTACATAATTGGTCATACAGCAGTACTACTTAAAGGTACTCTTTGTGAATTTTTTCAGATTCTATAATTCTCTCGTTTCGGAAATGGGGGGTTTTTTTTTCGAACTCGTATATCATGAAAGATTAAGGTCGGACAAAAAATAAAAAACAAAAGGTTGAAAAGTCGAACCTTGCACATTGCTTTCTCATTTTTTTTTGGCCTTTTACAAACAAAATAAAGTACGTTATTTAGTTTTGGATTCCTCATAGAAGAAGCATAGTGGGTGCTGGATCAAAAAAAAAAATATGAAGCAAGGTTCGTATGTGCAAGGTTCGACGTTTTGAAGAAAAAAAAAATTACGAAAATGGTAATTTCTATGAACCTTTAAATACTTTATCGATTTCGCCCAAATTTAGTAATCAAACATTGGCACCATCTGTGTAAGGTTTGTACAGAATTTAAGATCAGTTACTTGAACCGTTCTCGAGTTATAGAATAAAACAAATAAAAATAAAAAAATTACGATAATGTGAGTTTATATAGAATTTGAACTACTTTATTAATTTCGCTCAAATTCAATACCAAAGATCACACCAACCCGATAAAGTTTTATTCCAAGTTTTAGCCCGATAGTTGGAAATTTGTTCGAGTCAATAATGTTCACAGACATTTTTCAAAATCTTAAAAATCCAATAAAATCAATATGCTTCAATCGATTTTTATAAAATGTATATCAATGAGCCGCTTGACTGTACTGTATATGGTACAAAAAATTGAGATGATTGGATTGAGTAGTTCCCAAGTTATGGCAATATGAATTTTTTCCCCTCTGTCACATACATATATGGGACATTCCAAGTCAATTCAATTGGCCATCGGCCTGACCCTCTCGCATTCAGTTGACGATTTTTTTTTCACATTTTGTTCCAAAAAAAGAGGATATTTTTTTTCAGATTTTTATCGCTCGTTTTACCCTTTAAAATAATTTTTTTTTTCGATAACTTTTGAGTAAAAATTAATTTCGACCAGGTTTATAATTCGGAAATTTGTTTCATAAAATCTAGAAACTAAAAACAAGTATTTCCATCGCAGTTCGAGAGTGGGCCAAGAATAATTTCTATTTATTTTTTTAATTTAAGATTTTTTTTCATATTTTGAGACTTAAAAACTTCAATAATGATTTTTTGTAGAAAAAAAAAAGAAAAATAATACATATCATGGTAAAAAAAAAATGTGCCCTATTTTGAGAGTAAAACGCTGAAAATTTGCTCAATAATTAAAATGAAATTGAAAAAAGCTATTTCAATTAGAACGAAAATTAGGGAAATTTTTTTTTCTTGAAACAAAAAAAAATATAAATGATTGAAGCAAAAACCAAAAAGTTATTTTTTTCCATGAACTATTTAATGCAATATATGTTATATTGCGAAGGCATCAAATTACAACATATGTAGCAGTAAGCACAATATTTAAAAGAAAAACTCCATTTTCGAAACGAGTGAATGAAAAAGTCTGAAAAAATTCACAGCGAGTAGTATTACTACATGGCCAATTATGAAACAGATCCAAGAGGGTTAAAAAAAAACAAAGTTTGTCGTGTTGTTGGAGAACGCCTCGTAGATGGTTTCGTTAATGAAAAAATCGTGTTATAACAGCGACGTCGACAATGCTTGGCCTACCTCTTGCTCTACCGTCGTTGATACTCTTGGCTACGTCATAAAAGTGAACGCGACGTGCAAAGTCCAACTTTTGCGACGGCCACTCGAAATATATAGTCTCGGGTATAAAATAATGGGAGCACAATGTGCGGAAGCCGAGAGAGCTATCTTTCGTGCGTGTGTCTTTAGAGTAAACGAGACATTTCATATTTACTGCTTGACGTCGTATTTATCTTTCAAGAAATTCTTCTAACTAACGATGCCTACCAATTGGAGTACCAAAATCATTCAAAACAATTATTTCAAATTCAACGCGAATTATTCGTAAAAATTGGTAAAACTAAATATTTGTCAATCCTAATATTTCACATCCTAAATCCAATTTGAAATGAAATATTGCAAATTGGAAACTCGAATGTTGCTTTCTCAAATTTGGTCGTTCAAACAGCTTGTTCGATGGAGAAGCAAAAATGACTCTATACTTAATTCCAACAAAGAAATCAAGCTTGACATTTTCTTCAATATTTTTTTTAGAGGGTTCTTACAATTTTTATTTTTTATTCAAATTTCATTAATTAATTCGAAGCCGCATTTTACTGGAAAATCATTGATGATTTTTTTAAAAGAAACATCTCCTTTTTTAAGATAAAAATAAAAAGAGTTTTTCGTTTTATCTTGTGTTATGCAATTCGGCAACATTTATTTTAGCAACTGTTTATTTTGTTGAATTCAGCCGATAAGTTGTTTTGAGGAGGCCGCCTGCGCAATTCATAGCATCACACACGTGCGTCATGCATTTATATTCACGTGCGAACGCCCGTTCGTATGCACATTGCGCGGGCGGTTTTTCGTTCGACCGTCTGAGACAAAACGGCGGACACGTGAAAATAGGATAATCGACCTCAAAATTATTCCAATTGCCTCGTTGAATGATTACCGAGTGTCTCATTTTCATTCAGTCACCGTGTGAATTTGAAAACAATAAAAGAATTAATAAAATCGCGCGAAAAGATTGAACTCTGAATAGAAAACAGCGGATATGTCAAAATCGTCCACAAAAAGATTATTATTTTCAATTTCAATCCGACAATCAGTCTTCGACAATTAGAGTAAGAATTTCGATTGAGTTAACTAAATTAGTGAGTTAAGATTGACTCACATTAATTTTACTTAAATGAAAAATCCAAAAGTTTTCTCTACTAAATGAATGTTTTTTTTTGTGTTTAACATTTTTGATTTTAGCCTCGTTTTCATGTGCAATAAGCTGTATAATTATTCCACAATAATAATCAGCAAAGAATTGTAATATTCTTCACAATAAAAAAAAATATTAAGCTTACGTTGAAAAGTAAAAATAAATTACGAGAGTTATTTGAGAATAATTATAATGTATAAATTGTTGACGTACGTTTTTATGAAAAAAAAAAAGAATAATAATAATTGAGAATAAATGAGGGACCGCTCTCAATTCGATAAACCTAAATATTCCTTTACAAACCTACGAAACATTGTTTTTCCCCAACCGTGACAATTCACTTGATTCAAGCGATTTGTGTTTTTTTTTTTCGGTGGACTAATTTACAACAATAAATAAAAGCAGCTATATATTTAACATAGGCGTACTTTGCACCAAAACCCCGATAAAATCTAACTCCAATAAGTGTTGATGTGTGTAACGTAAAAAGCTTATGAACGCCAAAGCCTTTGGGCTTTCTCGAGTTCGATAGAAAAACAGCGAGTACACAGGGTGAAGAAATATAAGAGAGAGAAATGGAGCGAGGGCTTTGCGTGGGCGATGGACAGAAAAGTTCTGTAGATATAGTACATAGCAGAGTGAGAAAAAAAAGAAAGAAAGAAAGAAAGAAAGGAAAAAAAAGTGTCTTGAGTTAAAAGAACACGTCGGGCTTGGCGTTGACGTTCTATGTATAGAAGCTCGAACTAACTGCCGAGGATAATTGCACGCTTCGACGAGTGAAACTGCGGAGCACAAGGGTGGCAAAGTTGCAATCGGCTACGCAATCATCAATGTCCAAGGGGGCTGTTACTACTTCTCCTTATTCATCCTTCGCTATCCGTTCCCTTTTACAGGGCTTGACGAAGTACCTATATATATATATATATATATATACATATATACATATATATATATATATGTATGTATAAACGTTATGATGACATGAACGCACGTGCAGGTGCAGCCGCGTCAGCGCGGGAGGAAAATCACGGAACGATGTCAACGACCCGCGAAGCTCGGTACGCGGATCTTTCTCTCTCAGTGCGTTCGTCTCCTCTCTCGATCTTTCAAGCTCTCTCGCGTATATATTTGCTGCTCGGCACAGTAACTGCAGTGGCAAAACTCGGCGCGGATGCCCGTTCGATAAAATGAATATAGAGCCCGGCCAGCGGGAATCTCTGGGCAATGAGGATCTTCTTATAATCGAAGAAGAAATATAAATTCAGATTGTTGGATATTGTTGAGAAAGCTTTTTCTTTAATTATATATTCGAATTATTGTGTTCGAATATGAATATAATTGAAGAGGATGTATTATTGAATATGATATATAAATTCTATAAACATATGAAGTTTAAAACAAAAAAAATCTCTGTAATTGTGGAATTAGTATCTAGAAATTTAGGAAAATATGTAATATTGAATATGCAAATATAGTTTGAGGGCATTGGGTCATGTAAAATAAAGAAGGTAAAAGGAATTTATTGCTTTACCTTCTGTTATTTTGTTACTTTTTGCTGCCTCATAGAGGAAGATTTGTTTTAATGAAAAACTTTTTTCTTCGAGATTTTCATGTCAGGATACTGCGAATGGTCCAAAACGTCGAGAAAAGTGGTTTAGAAAAATGTCCGTATGTGTATGCGTGTGTATTAACTCCTCTTCAGTTATTGTGATTTTGTACAAAAAGTACACACACACACAGACAGATTTTAAAGATTTTTTAGTTTTCAAAAGAGGCGCATCAGCATGCTTACGTTTTTGTGTTGTTGCACGAGAAACTACCAAAAATATAGAGATAACGAAATTAAAAAAAAAATGTTAAATAAAATGAAAAATGATGCAAAGTAGAACTTTGCACACTGCTTCCTTATTAAATTTCATTTTTCACAAAACTTCTTGTACGAGGAAGCCAAAATTAACAAATAAACGTTCTCATAGAGGTGCTTTTGTGAAAAATGAAATTTAATGAGGAAGCAGTGTACAAAGATCTACTTTGCATCATTTTTTTTTTTTTTTTCGTATGATTATAGAATGCACATGGAAGATTGCTGGTGGTTGGAATGTTGTTCTATTGGTGAATAACGGACGGTAGGTATCAGTGATGGAAGTATAGACATATACGGATCTCTTGTTTCTCTATCGTTTCTCGGTAGGTTTCGAGTGGTAACCCCCCGCGATAACAGGATCGATAAACATCGTTACTATTAGACGGTAAACAGCAGGCGGCAACGACGATGATAGAGAGAAGTGGTGCTCGCTAACTACGGCCATCCCAATGGACTCGAACTCTCTCTCCTAAGGATAGGAAAGGTTCATTCCCAGCACCGACAAGAGCACATACTTGCGGCTCCCTTCAGCATCGTATATCTAGCACGGCAGGTACTACCATTATATATTAATCTCTTTCGAATTCTGCGCCGGACCTTTGAGCCCTTCTACAAAAACTCTTCTCCTCAGCGTACTTTTTATACAACTACCAATACTCTCTGCGCGACATACAATATGTCTTTATTTTATCAATACGTGGCGAAATATCAATAGAGACATCGCTAATACTAATAAGATAGCATCTAATTGCCTTTTCTATTTTCTCGGAAGTCTTACTTTTTATTAAAAAACAAAATAATACCCTTTTCACGCGGTTTTTTTTTTAAACAATATTTCCTGTTATTATATTAGAAAATTCCAAATATGACTATACAAAAAAATATGTAGATTTGAATTTTCAATGCCGGTCACTCACACACTCACATTCACGCACTCGCACTCACGCACTCGCACTCACGCACACACACTCACGCACTCACACTCACGCACTCACACTCACGCACTCACACTCACGCACTCACACTCACGCACTCACACTCACGCACTCACACTCACGCACTCACACTCACGCACTCACACTCACGCACTCACACTCACGCACTCACACTCACGCACTCACACTCACGCACTCACACTCACGCACTCACACTCACGCACTCACACTCACGCACTCACACTCACGCACTCACACTCACGCACTCACACTCACTCACGCACGCACGCAAAAAAATATGTAGGTTTGAATTTTCAATGCCGGCCAGTTACACTCAAACTCACACTCGCACTCAAACTCACACTCGCACTCAAACTCACACTCGCACTCGCACTCGCACTCACACGCACGCAAGCACGCACGCACGCACGCACGCACTCACGCACATTCATCCAGACATTTTTTGTAAACCACTTTTCTCGACGCTTTATAGACAATTCTGAGTGTCCTGACATGAAAATCTGGAAAAAAATGTAGTCAACAATAAGTATTTTCTCTTATAATACGAGCAGTCAAACGAGTGAAATATTGTTCATTGAAAATCGGCAATCTTGATCTTCTTTCCTTAAGTAAGAGAGAAAGAGAGCGAGAGAGGCGCCTCTACACGCGGCATCTCTTCGTGCACACATCGCGCGTTGTGTCTTTGCACATAATTCTTATCTATCGAGCGTTCAAGTAGGCTATCAGCGATGTCATTAAGAGTATACGTAGATTACCAAGCGTGGCACTATATCGTCAATATACATTGGTTTATGCGTAATCTAGAGCTACTAACTCTGTTGAAATCAAGAGTATAAATTACAGTCCACGAATACGGTAGAGGGCGGGCACGTCGTCGTCAAAGAGAATTTTAATATAGAACATACATACATAAATGGCAATACGAGGAATTATATTTGAATCAATAAAGGTTTTTGTGTGTGTGTGTGTATGTGTCTGTGTCTGTGTGTTTTTTTTTGTTGGTCATTAACAAAAGTTATTTTGAAATTGCCCTGAACTATGTTGTAATCAGGAATATATGTTATCGTGAATGAATACAATATACGAGGCATTTTTTTCATCAACTGGGCTACTACGACTTTTTACTTTTTTTTTACCTCCAAAAGTATGTTTTTTCTAATCCACCAATTTTTCTACAAAGTTGTGAGTCATCCAAAGTCGACATAAAAAATTCTCCATTTACTCAGGTAAATAAATTAAAAATAAAAATAAATAAATAAACCACGCAGGGGAGGGTAAACTCATTTCGCAAAAAAATGATTTCGTGAAATGAATCATTTATTCTATAAGTTTTTGTTTTGTTTTTGTCTTTCGTACTTTGACTACTTGCGTACAGTTAAGATAATAACGCACAAAAGTCACTGTACGCAGACTCGAGGGTTCACGCTCGATAGTGTCTCTCACTAACAGTTTACCCGCTCGACCTAGAAAAATATTATTCTAATCTTCCTTTAACCGACACAATTCTATCGGTGCAATATGCTGGAGATAAGCGAATACTCGTATGTACAGCCGTGAGACTCGGAGGAAAATTACGTTTTTTTCGATGTACAATTCTTTGTTTTTTTTACGCTCTCCTGTCTCTCTAATTAACAATAATATTTACAATACACTTAATTGAGAGCTAGAATGAAGATCAAGAGGAAGCAGGCTCCCCGTGATTCAACTCTTTTATAAAATTCCTCTGCAATCGAAGCTTCATTTTGAATCTGTGCATTCCAATATATGCAAAAGTACAATTTGCAGCAACTAGCTTGAATTTGGTTGTTTTTACTAGAGACAACCGAGTTTGATAAAAGATCGATGCACACCGTTTGACGGATGCGGGTATCCCAAAAGTTCATGGCAATCGATCCTTCCCTCAAAATAGCTTCGACATGACGATGATATTGGCGCGACAGATGATACCGATTTTCGGTCAATGCTATGTTTTGCGACTTATTGGCAATTCCCATATCAATTGGAAGTAGATTAAGATAATAAGTCCCAGTCGCTTTCTGATGCACAGAAGAGAAAAGAAGCGGAAAAGAAAAAGAACAAGTTAAGACGTTCGCTTGGCGATACGAAGCCGTCCATTAATTTATTGATGCCCGCGTTGCAGTAATTTAAATCGATTTTGATAAGGATTCATTTGTGAACGAAATTTGAATAGTCGTGAAAATGCACACACGTGTCGGATTGGGCGCACTATCGCGCATTTTTACGGATAATTGCTGTTATACTTTTAGGCACGTGGATTCACAATGAAAAGATAGCAGTCGGACGATTGGGGTGCGTTATATACAAGCATTTTTCTTTTGCAATTATCAACTACTAGCTGTTGTATACTTTTATCCCTTTTACTTCCTCATAGAGGATTTTGTATGGTGAAAATTTTGTTTTTTCGAGATTGTCATGAAAACGTGTTCAGAATGTCCCAAAACGTCTAAGAAACATATTCAGAAAAAATATCCGGATGTGTGTGCGTGTGTGTGTGTGTCAGACCTCTAAAAAAAATTTCCAATCGTAGACAAACGTCAAAAGATGGATGAGTTCGAATATGGTGGGGATCGGTTGAAAAATATGATTTTTATGACATTTTGAAAAAAAAAAGTGTGTTTGCGTTATAGCTGCCGCAAATTTTGAGTTCTCGGGCTAAAATGTTCTCCAGTGGTAGACTAACATAAAAAAGTGTATAATTCAGAATTTGGTGAGGGTTGGTTGAAAAATCCAGTTTATACGACATTTTGAAATCTTAAAAAAAAAGTGAGTTTGCGTTGCACAGCTGCTTTATTCATAGAACGAACTATAAACGGATTAGTCTTTGGAACGCTTTCACAAAAAAAACTCGTTTTGCTTTCTCATAAAGGAAATTTTGTTGATATTTATAATGTACAAAGCTTCCTCTATGAGAAAGCCAAACACAAACCAATGTACTTCGTCGAGCAATGCTCCGTGGGCAATCTTGAACAATGAGGAAGCAAAATACAAATTCATTTGCACCCTTTTTTTGTTTCCTCGTAGAGAGAAGCTTCGGTTTCATGAATTTTTTTTGTTTTTAGATTTTCGTATCAGGACATTCTAAACGGTAAAATGTGTGTCCGCGCCTCCATATCTCATCAAGAACGGTCTCATCAATCGAACTGAAATTTGACACACATGTGGAATAGTCACTTTTGGTTGTGATAATCTTTTTTTTAACTTGCAAAGTATGTTTGAACTTTTTCAAGTTGCGATAAAACGCGTGAAAAATCGTTCAGTATCAACACATTGGCACACAAAGCTATTAGATAATTTTTTTTCTTTTCTTTCCACATTTCGTGGCGTTAACTGATATGCCCGTTATTTCTATCGCACAGAAAGAATTAGTCGTCGTTAACCTAAACTGTACTTTTTCAGTGCTCATTGATATCAATCTCCCGAATCATTATTTCGGAATAGCTCACCTTGTTTATTAAAATTCCAAACTTATCGCGCTGCGTTCCGAGCCAAAGACTTTAATATCATTATAGATATCTCTAATCTCCATTAATATTTATCGTTAATCGGTTACTGAACTTACGATGACAGAGCTTTAACGATATAAGTGAAAACAAAATCTAAAAAAAAACATATATAGCTTTTCTTCTAAATTGCCACCACTTTGCAACGATTGGATGAAACAGGAAGCAAAAGTAAAACAAACAAAAAAAGTCAAAAATTTGAAAAAGCAAAATTACGTTCCCAAATTTTACCTGTTTTGGATGTCAATTCGCTCATAAGTTCGAAATACATTAATTTAACAAAATTCTTTAAAAATTTCTTAACAAATTTTTTATAACATCTACGATTTTCAGTTGCAATAGTTCAAAAAATAACTTACTTATGAAATGTTCTTAATATATGATTCTAGATTTTTAGACAACATTCGTCTTATTCCTGTAATATTTTTTAAAAAAATTTTGATATTGTTTGATAATAGATATGCAGACATAGGCTGCGATGGTTATATGACTTATAATATAGTTTCGCAATTATGTATGTTGTCAGAGCTTTATAAGTGCGTTATGCGAGCAGAGTGACGCCACTGTTTTGGCCACTTGTGCGTTCAAGAATCCCGGTGCCACGTTGGGCGCACACACGTGACTTTAATATACACGTGAATCGTGTTGAAAGTAGTATCTCTAGTCACTATATGGACACGCGTTCACGGCATGGTGCAAAGGTCACGCGTGAATAGTATCGCCGTAATATT
Organism: Perithous albicinctus; assembly: GCA_964016905.1. Lineage (NCBI taxonomy): Eukaryota > Metazoa > Arthropoda > Insecta > Hymenoptera > Ichneumonidae > Perithous > Perithous albicinctus. Next base: position 17,033,560 of record OZ024688.1, read on the forward strand.
TATATATACCGTTAGTTCGTGAACCTTCGTGAAAAATTAAGAGACTCGGAATTTCCTGTCTAAGGCTATGTTTATATTTCGAAATTATGCCTCATTGGATAGTCATGAATTGATTTTGAAAGACTTCAATGAACTTTAAGAGTCTCCCAAGGTACCTACAAATTCTCACGTAGTTCTCACCTACATTTTTTTTCATCGTATTTTCTCCAAGATACGTCGATTAAATTTATTATGATGTTTTTGTCTATCTGTGGTAAATCAAACGACAAAGTCTGTTTTGCTTTTCTTTTTTCTAATTTCAGTTTATATCGACATAACGTTTTAGCATTTTTAGACGAGTAACAAAAAATACTCGAAATTGAAATTATTCATTATAACAATTTATTTTAAGAGTACTTTATTTTAAGGTATTTTTGTTGTTGTTGTTAAACTTGAATTTAAATACATCGTAAAAATATTGATTGCTGATTTTTCTAATTAATTAAATATTCTCAAAGGAAAAAGTATTGAGATTGGCGTTCAAAGATCTTCTTCTTTACAGAAATATACATTTTCTATGAGATAAAAATTACTGCCACGCGTAGAAGAAAAAATATAGTTTTTATAATTGCTTCCTTATGGAGGAAGCTTTGTTATCGTGAACATTTTTTTTCGAGATTTTCACGTCAGCACAATCAGAATAGTCCAAAACGTCGAGAAAAGTAGTTTAGAAAGTAGAAGTAGATGTATGTACATGTGTGTGTGTGTGTGGCCGGCATGGAAAATTTAAACTTATCGGGCTGAAATTTGGCATACACGCGGGGCAGGTAGACCTTTATTTGTGATCATTTTCAACAAAATTCAAACATAACATTATTTTTTATTCAATTTTGAATTTTTAGAAAAAAATTTCTGTATGTTCTCTTGCTTTCGCAAATTTGTAGCTATCTAGCTAAATAATTTTGTTACAAATAAAGCTATGGTAAATGATGATCGGTATTGAATTTTTAATGAATCGGCAAATGGATCCGGTTTTTATGAGACTTTGAATTTTTCGAAAAAAAAATCCATTTTGCTCTAATTCACCTAAAATCTCACGAAATGAATTGAAATTTTCTATAGATGAAAAACAATATTAAGCGCTGCTACGTACCAAATTTCGTGATAATCGGTAAAGCAGTTCGAATTGTATTTCGCGCCTATTCCTCGAGATTAACATGGTAGTACCCTCCCCTTCATTCCGATGTGCGACAAGTTTCTAGTAAAAACGAAGTTTTTTCTACCCAACACGGCGCGCGTGTCGCGCGTATCGCTACTCATTCTTTTTTCTTGTGCCGAATGCTACAGACGTGTTTTTTGACAGAGATCCGCAGATTGGTCAAAGATGGGAAAGAAAGGGAGTCGCCGGAATGATTCCGACGAGCAAAATAAGGAAAATCGCCTCGAGAAACGATTGAGGCCTTTGGAGCGTTGCGAGAAGAAGAGAAAAAGGGCGCGACGTAAAAGAAGTAATGTTTATCCGGATTGCAGGAAAACTCAAGATGGCGATCGTTAACAGCGGTTCTATTTCGACATGTAAGGGCTACATGTCGAAATACTACATGTTATCGGCTCTTACGAGCCGATAAAATGAATGCGGTTCGACTCGAGACAGTCGTTGTTATCACAACAGACTAGTTCTGAAGGGTTAGGCTCACAATGCGAGCGAGCGAGGTTCACTCGTATAGGACAAGGTCCAAATGGCAATGTTAACCGAAGCACATTTCGAGAAATGTCGAAATATCCGAGGGACATTTTCGAAGATGGCTCGTAGATCGATACATAAATGCAACATAACCCCAACTATCTCCAGTTCGGGTGGTTCGTCAAGTTCAGAAGCGAGTTCGAGGTCAGCCTCGAAGTCAAGATCGAGATCAAAATCGATTTCGAAAGAACGAACGCAATCGCGAGAGATAATCGGTGAAGTACCGACCGACGCGAATTCTATCCTGTCATCGAATGGAGATAATCCTCAGAATCAAAGAAACCCTGTAACGACTTCAACGACGGTAGGAGATACATCAACAAATTCTGAGAGCGACATTCCAAAACAAATCATCGATGAAAAAGCGCTCCAGGTCCTCGTGAAACATCTTATGATGAATAAGCCGGCGGGGCCTCCGGTTTGTGAAGAATTGGTGTCTCATTGGACCGAGATTTTAACAGTCTGACTTCCCACAGAGAATCGTACGGCCTTACTCCTCAAATATGGAACACCGGCTAATTGTCCGGGTTTGAATGCTCCGAAATTAAACCCTGAAGTAAAAGTGTCACTCACAGAACTCGTCACTAACAGAGATGCTCGTCTAGTGGCGAAACAAGACAAAGTCACTCTTGGAACTGGTTTATCGAGACTTCTATGCAGAGAGACAGTAGAGAGACTCTCATTGATAGAAGTGTTGTCTGACGCTGAAAAGCTTCTCGTCAACTTACAATGTGACAAGTCTATCGTTGATGCTTCGATCAAGGACGCGCTTAATGCTACATCGATTAACGAATGGCTATTTGGCAAGCAATTGAAGGAAAGCATGAAGACTCCCAAAACTCTAGAGCATTCGTCGAAACAAATTAAGGCAGTTACAAAGGGACCAACTAATTAACCAGCAAATAACTTCAAGGGCCCGTTCCAACAACGCAACTTCAAACCACGGGGATCATCATGGGGCGGGCAGAGGAAACCATACACATCGAAGAGTGCCTCGAATCATCACAAACCCGAACGGAAGAGCGAGAAGTACTCGCGAAAGAAACGATAGTAACCTCGGTAAGTGTGTTGGCAGGTCGTCTAAAGTATTTTTACGACTATTGGGAAAAAATAACCTCTGACGACAGAGTCTTAGACTGGATCCGAGGGGTGAACATCCCGTTCGAAACACAAGTATTTCAAAATTCAGTTCCTGGGGAAACACATTGGTAACCTTTAGAGAGCTCTCAAATAGTAGAACAGATCAGTAAATTGGTGGATAAAGGAGTTGTTAACGGTTGCAAACGGACCAAAGGGGATTTTATATTGCAGATTTTTCTTACTCCAAAACCGGACGGTTTTAGTCGCCTCAATCTAAAGAATTTAAATAAGCTTATTGAGACCGAGCATTCAAAACTGGAAGATTTTCGAACTGCTCGAGACTTGGTAACTGAAGGATCGATCGTTGCTACGCTCGACTTGAAAGACGCATATTACGTAGTCCCAATCGCGAAAACGAGCAGAAAATACCTTCGATTTCACTTCGGCGACGAATGTTTTGAATTCTCGTGCTTGCCGTTTGGCTTCAATACAGCGTCATACGTTTTCACGAAAATTATGAAGTCCGTAGTAGCTTTTCTGAGAGAGCAGGGATATATCTCTATTATTTACCTAGATGACATTTTGCTGATCGGTAATACAATCAAAGAATGTAAAGCCAACATCGAAAAGCCAACATCGAGATAACGAGTAAGTTGCTAGAAGAGCTCGGATTTATAATCAACATTGAAAAAAGTCAAGCTAAGCCGTCGAGGCATTGCAAGTTCTTGGGATTCATACGAGATACAGAGCATATGTTAATCGAGCTTCCCGGCAAAAGGAGAAAGAAAATGCTTCATACAATCAAAAAATTTCGCGTGGGTTGTTCGTGTACGATATGCGAGTTTGCATCTTTCATTGGTAGTCTCGGCGATTGTTGCAAAGCCGCCACATATGGCTCGACCTATATGAAAGATCTGGAACGAGGAAAGATTTATGCTCTTCGAGAGAATGACTGTAATTTTGAAGCGGTCATGAACCTATCTGACAACGTCCGAGAAGATGTACTTTGGTGGATATATCACCTCCGTAACGAACCCGATTAGGAATTTCGAATTCGATAGGGAAATTTTTTCGGACGCGTCGCGGTCAGGCTGGGGCGTTTGCTGCAATGGCGAAAAAAACGCATAGGTTTTGGAGTACGGAAGATCCCAAAAATCATGTTAATTATCTCGAGCTACTCTCGGCCTTTTTCGGAATTAAATGCTTTGCGTCTCACTCGAAGGACTACCATATCTTACTCCGTATCGATAATACCACAGCAATTGCCTATATCAATAGCTTGGGCGGTATTCAAAAGCGAAAGTTAAGTGGACTTGCAAAAGATATATGGAGATGGTGTGAGCACCGAAATATTTGGCTTTACGCATCGTATATCAGTTCCGAAAAAAACTCGATAGCTGACGCGGAGTCGAGAAAACTTGGTGGAAACAGAGTTTACATTGTCAAATTCGGCCTTCGATGAGATCGTACGAATGTTTCGAGTGCCTGAGATTGATCTTTTTGCGAGCACATCGAACAGAAAATGCCAGAAATACGTATCGTGGAAAAAAGACCCCGGTTCAATCGCAGTAGACGCTTTTACAATTAATTGGAAACAATATTTCTTCTATGCGTTTCCACCCTTCTCAATAATACTAAAAGTATTGAAAAAAGTACAACGAGAAGAAGTCAGAGGCATTATAGTTGTCCCTCAGTGGCCTTCCCAAGCTTGGTTTACGTTATACATGTCCATGCTTGAAACAGAACCCATTGTTTTTGATCCATGTATAAATCTTATACGCTCTATAAACAGAGAACCTCATCCACTGTGGCGAAGACATATCCTGCTGGCTGGAATTATATTGAGCAAGCGTTTGAGAATAGAGGAATGCCAAAAGAAACATGGGAGTGTTTGCAGCTTCCTCGATAACGCCAGCATCCTTGCGGCAATACGAGACCGGTTTCAAGCGATGGTGGAAATTTTGTCAAGAGAAAAGTATCGATAGTTTCTCAGCTGGGATTCCCGACGTATTGAGTTTTTTGGCCAGTGAATTAAAAAAGGAGCGTCGCATGGAACTATCAACAGTTTTCGATCAGTGATAGCTTTGCTACTCGGAACCGAAATCGGACAGGACGAAAAAGTAAAACGATTTCGTAAGGGAATCGCGAAACAACGCCCAACTGAACCGAAGTACGAGTCTACCTGGGATCCCAACATGATTCTTGACCTTTTTTCGCGTTGGCCGTCAAATAATGAGCTATCTCTAGAGAAATTATCGTTGAAATTGGTAACGCTACTTGCACTAATAACGGATCACAGATTTCAAACTTTATCACTCATTGACATCCGCAATATAAATAAAAAAGGGAGCATATTCGAAATAAAGATACCCGGACGAATGAAATCTTCGGGACTAAATAGAAAACAGCCGACGCTAAATTTGCCGCGCTGCCCGGAAAACAAGAAAATATGCCTGGCCGCAGCTTTACAAGCGTATATAGATAGCTCGAAAAAAAACGTAAGGGAGGCTGGAACAACCCTATTTATTTAATTCAGAAAGCCTTGTAAGGCGGTTGGAAGTCAGACCTTGAGTCGTTGGGTGAAATCTGTGTTAAAGATGAGTGGAATTAACAGCGAGATTTTCTCCGCCTACAGCACTCGGCACGCGGCAACGTCGGCGGCATACAGAAAAGGCGTAAGCATAGACACTATTAAAAAGACCGCGGGATGGAGTAAAAATTTAAAGACGTTTGCCAAATTTTATAATTTAGAAGTAACCGAGCCGAACAATGTTTTCGCAAGAGCAGTTTTAGAGACGTAGAGATACATATATATTTTTTGTTCCTCTGAAAACTGTATTAATTACAAAGTTGCATTAAACATTTCTTCGTCAAAAAACTTTTGGCCGCGCCGTAACTAACTTTCAACATCTACCATGATCTCGAGGAAGAGGAGCGAAATACAATTGTACGATTAAACGAACTTGCCTGTAAGTGAAGTTCTATCGTAACGCTATGTAGCGCCTCTTCCGAAAAAATCATACTTTCACCCTAAACCCGTAACTAATCAATGTTAGCCCCAAAATATAGTTTCAGCAGCTCTTTACAGAAATGAGTAGCGATACGCGTGACACGCGCGCCGAGGTGGGTAGAAAAAAAACTTCATTTTTACTATAAACTTGTGGCACATCGGCACGAGGAGAGTACCACCATGTTGATCTCTTCGGAAGAGACGCTACATACAATTACGATAGATCTTCACTTACAGGTAAGTTCGTTTAATCGTACAATTTGACGTGAGTTTGAATTTTTTTAAAATTAGCGTTTTGTTATAACTCAGAAATTTTACACAAAGCTTCCTCTATAAAGAAGCCAAAATTGGTAAATAAGCTTCCTCATGGAAGTGGCTTTGTGAAAAATTGAAATTAACGAGGAAGCCATGTGCAAAGTTTTACTTTGCAGCCTTTTTTTTCGGTAAATGTGAGAACTACGAATAATTAGTTATAATTAGAATACGTGGCTATCGTCGTCGTACAGTCGATTTTCGCATGCTGCCAATAACTGTAGATACGAGACGTATGTTTTAAATCGTGTTGGATAGTAATTAGCACAGTAAATTTATTTCAGTCCAGACGATGTTGTATAATAGAGGAGTTACGGCGACAGAATTTCATAATAAATACAGTTATGTGTGCAGTAGCGATTGAATTTTTTTTTATTACACGTTAATTGACCAGTTTCCTTTTTTGTTTATTGGACGAATCCCGAATTTTGAATAATTTAAGTCGACTGTGTGTTTTGGCTTCCTCATATTTTTTTTAATTATCGTTTACACAACCTTTAAAGATAGGAATAGTAATAGTAATAGGAAAGTAAAATTTGTAACTGTCCCTGTTTGAATTTGCATTAAATGTCACAATATACATTCGGAGAATTGTATGTCTCAATTATTCTCAATACTGACACGAAAACGTAGATGATGCTTCATTAATCATACAGTTTTATTTTTTTATTTTTAATTATATGGATTTCCCATTGAAACTTTGGCCTACATAAAGTTATCAGGTTACTGAACGAAAGTTTATATCTTAGATTGTTAAATTATTTTCATGTTTATAGAATTTAATACCAATTATATGTTACTGGAGAATGGAAAGAACAAAAAAGAATAATTTGTACTGTTACTTTTTTTTCGAGGTTTAAAATGTTTTCTGTATGTCCTAAATATTATTATAGTTAACATTGCCACAAAACTTAATTATAGTTTATAAATAATTGAGTTTTACTAGAAAAAAATAATTTCTTTAAATGGTTTTAATTTATTTCACGTATTTATGAATATATATTCATAAATATATATATAAATGTACTTGTCTGAATTTTGATCACAGCTAAGATGATGATTCTGGGTTGATATAATCAGAGTCAAAGAGCGCATTGAGATTAGCGTAATTTGGCTAATCGGACAAAGCAGATAAATTCCAATAATTCCAGTTTCAAGAGGACGATTAATTCGGATTTGATTGGAACTGATTGCATTCGTACGTGGGTAGATGCAACATTTTTCAATTAGAACAAAAAGTGGAAAGGGACATGATAATAAAAGACGAGTTATTTATAAAAAAAAGAAGTCATAATAACAATAATAATGATATAATAATGGAGGATTGGAAATCTTATCTCCGTCAACTGGAACTCGTCTAGAGTACAACCAAGTGCAATAAGCTTTGTTACATACAATAATAATCGTGTCACGCACAATTATCTATGTCGCAAAAATTTCTTGTTCGTAACAAGTTTCATTATCGATTTTCGTAGGAGCATTGCCGTCGTTAACATCGTCGCCTCGAGCCGGAACAATTATTTCTAATTGATCGCGTGAAACAGTAACTACCTGATTGTGTACAAGAAAAAAAGGGTGTTTGTAATCGCGTAAAATGCAACAATGATATAATTATTGTATTGTTGATTATATAAATGGACGCGTGAACGTTTTCTCGGTTATTGACAAATAGAAAGAGGCAAATAGAAGCTTTCGAGTCTAAGGAAGCTTTGATAAGAAATTTCAATTTGAAAAATGAAATAACATAAAAAATTGGTGACTAAAAATTCAACGCTTTATTTTGATTGATTAAGAATTACTGGAATAAAAAAAAACAATTTAAATTATTCTTTGTATTTAGCTCGTTCGTGGAAGATTAGCTTTTTTTCTCTTGTTAGTTAATGGCAATATTTTTCTTGAAGCAATTAAGAAATTCTCCGACATTTCCCTGACTGTTTTTGCTTACTCATAAAGTAGGCTTTGATCAAATTAAAAGTGAATCGCCTGAAGTCTTGTTAATTCCATGATTTTTCAATGATTTCCGAAGCTATATTATCGACACTTGCACAGTAAAACGAAAGAGCAGCCTCAATAATTTTAGTTGGCTAACACTAAACGACCATGAAATCCGGTCGTGTTATTTGAGAGAGAGAGAGAGAAAGAGAGAGAGAAAAAGATGGGCGAAGTGAGGGAAAGAGAGTGAAAACATGAATGTCAGTGACCAAGGGAAACGCATTCGCATTGCAAAGCATCTCGAGTAAGGTCGTGCGTCGAGTGATATATACTCGAGAGTCAATATATAGCACATATATATCGAAGATATATAGTGGAGAGTCGTCTCTCTGCATATAAGGCCCCGAAACGTCCGTGGGAAGGGAAAACGAGGGTGGGAGAAAGTAGGTAGAGTTTCGAGCTCTCGTAAGGCGTTTACTAACGAGATATTAAAAGGTCCCAACCGCGAGAACGTCCAAGAATCTCCGTTAAAACCAGCTTAATTTTCGAGTTGCGGCCCCGCTCTCTCTTATAATCGCTACCGCTCAAACGAAAACATTGCATGCCTCTTCCCCGACAGTCGAGAATACTTGCAGCCAAACCACGTATCGATATCAACGCTTTAACGGGGGCATCCGAGAAATTTTCTTCAATAATATATACACATGCGATCTCGACTTTTCCTTTTTTTTATATTTCAAGAATTTATCCACATTTAATTATATTTTCTTCATATGAAAACAATGCTTTTTCTATTCAACATAGTTATTTAGACTGTTAAAAGACTTTTGAAAATTTTGTGCTCTGCTATTGGAAATTTGTGTTCATAAATTTGATATATTAAATTTAATATATCAATTAAATTATAATAATATTTCAAACTTATGCGCAAATGCTTCTGTTCCCCTCGGATTCAGTTGACGAATTTTTTTTTTTTGGCCATATTTTGGTGCAAAAAAAAGATATTTTTTTCAGATTTTTATCACTTGTTTTATTCTATAAAATAACTCTTTTTTTCTATAACTTTTGAGCAAAAATGAATTTTTATCAGGTGTTAAATTCTGAAATTATTTCCATAGAATTAAAACAAAGACTAAAAACAAGTATTTCCATCGTAATTCGAGAGTGGACCGAGAATAATTTCTATTTTTTTTTTTTAATTTAAGTAATTTTTTTTTTCCAAATGATATCAAATTGAAGCAACCTTTTTATGACAATAGCAAGAGATAAAACATTATATTTTGTACTACTACATTTTTTTTTTCTATTTAAAGAAAACATTTTGTTTGAATCCTCGAAATTTGGATACTCAGGGTTCGTACTAGAATAAGTGAATGTCTGCTTGATCTTGGAGGTCAGTACCTGGATGGGTGACCCATTGTTTATACAGAATATATTGCTACAACAGAAAACATTAATTCGCTAAGTCGTGCTTTATTTACTCATAGTAAGTATGCGTCTAAACATGAGGGTTATCTATATATAGGCTGAGTAAACAAATTCACGCTAGATATTATAAACCTAGATGGTTTATTCTACGTCTGGTAGTACGTCACGTCTGGCGTCTCCAGAAGCGAAGTGCGTATAAGAATTCTCGCTAGGCAAGCGAAAACAACAAACACAAACAAGAGTTGTATTCCGATCAAGCATACATTTAATAGATTTGAATAAATGTTTTATTTCGTTGAAATATATTCAAATGTAATTTTAAAAAAATTATTTAATATCAATACAAGTCTACTAGGCCGGCCACCAAGTAAAAAAAGATTTATTCACGATAAGTAGGATCTAATTTCGTAAATTAGATCTTTTTAAAAAATGTATTCACGATGAGTAGGATCTAATTTCGTTAATTACATTTAAAAAAAAAATTTATTTACGATAAGTAAGATCCACTTTCGTGAAATAAATCGTTTTTTTGGGTGTTAATGTTCATAAAGAAAATGTTGCCTGTGTATACTATATAAATAAATAGACTTTTTCGCTAAATGTACCATAAATTGCCTGTTGGCATGGTCAAGTGAATATTTTTCTATGATAAATATGGAATATTATGTAATGTTTGGGATGAGTGCACCAGTAAATAAGCTATCGAAAGTGTGATTCAACGTTTTCTTAGTCGATGCCAAAACTAATCAAAATTTCCCGTAAAATTGTTTTATCCTATTGTTTATAAATATCGAATGAAAATAAACAATGTTTATTTTGAGAACTATCCATGCAAAATTGCGACCCTCCCATAAGTGTTTTTTTCACTTTGTTTTTTATTTTTTAAGGCTAAAGAACCTATTTATGTTTTTCATAGCAATAAATATGGTTGATCGATTTTCCACGAACAATCACATAAAAATTAGAAAATTAATAAATAGTGGAAAGAACATTGGCTTTCTTTTATATTTATAGCTTTCTTAAACAAATATCAATTTTAAAAAACAATTTTTCTTGTTACCAACCAAATATTCGGCAGATTTGTAACTCTACTATTAATTAACTCATAATTTAATTTTTTTTTTTAATTTCTAGGACAAGAAAAATCTATGCTACTGCTAATATCAGAAAAGTTGTTTTGTATTGAGTTCAAAGGTATCAAATCTTCAGAGATTTTATTAAAATATTTAAAAAGAATAAGTACCATAAAATAATGGAAATAGATTAAAGAAGTAATAGATTAAAAAAGAAAAAACAAAGTGTGTTAAAAATTAACGACAGGATTACAGCTCTGCATCAATATCACATTTCTGCGATGACAATCTTAAACTAGAAAAAAAAAGAAAAAGCCGGTAATTAAGAAAATGATTTTAAAAAAATGTGCGAAACGAAAAAAAAGAGAATATCATAATGATCGATGAATTCGCTGGTGCGCTCATTAAAGTGTTAAATTGTATTCATTACTTGCTCGTATTTTTATACCGAAATCATCTCTCAATCTCTTCATAACTGCCACTCTCGATAAGTCCGTGTTTAAAAAGCTCTGACAAATTGTCAATTTCCAAGCTTTTTTTTTTATAACCAGTGAATCAATGAAAGTATCTTTTTTGTGTGCAATAATGCGAGTCATTTAACGCAATTTATCGCTTGAAACCATCTCCTCTTCGTCTTGCTCTCTCTATTTCTCTCTCTCTCTCTCTCTATCTCTCTCTCGTCATAAAGTCGTCTTATGCTGTTGATTTACCGTGATGATAATAATGATCAGTGGCAATTGGATTTCCAGGGCATCTCATCAGTAGCATCCCTTCGATCTCGCTGCCAGTTGGAGCGACAAACTGTTGTTGATGATGATGATGATGTCTCGTAGCCGCGCCGTTTCCCCTCCTCGGCTCCCTCTTCTTCTCAAAGTCCGGTGCCATTCAAAGCGACCGCGCTCAATTTCAAACACCACCTTTCGACCTTTGTGTGTGTGTGTGTTTTTTTTTTTTTTTAATTTACTTCTCAAACTGTCTACAGGCAAAGCAAAACCTCGTGTGCCTCTTGTTTACCGTTTTTCCCGCGCAAAATATAAATAACCACGTGAGTGTTTGTCAGTCGTACAAGACTCCTGGATAGATCTCACGAATGTCAAAGTCGCGAAAAAGACAAACCGCGTTACAAGAAAAATATTCTTCCACTCGGAATGAAAAAAAAAAAAGAAAATAATAAAAAATTCTTTTGTCAACGCTGGAAAGAACGTCGACGACACAACACACGTTATATAATTATTATTGTTTCACGTTTTTTTTTCTTCCCCCCCGCCCTCTTTAGCTGCTCTTCTATCAGCTGCTTTTTTTTTAGTCTTGGCACCTCTTCGTCTCGCGTTTCTCAGCGACAAACAACGATAAATAATATCTCCGTAACAGGGATAACAGGGAGAATGTAAGTATATAATTTCGATGGAATTTTTGCCGCGAGCTCGATCACCGATCACACTATAATAATTGTCGTCGCTATTCACTGCCATATCACATTGTCAAATTCATTTCGTACGCACTTGCGAAACATTTTCTTCATTCATCATTCCACTTCACAAATCACCAATTGGACAATATAGCTGTATTATTCGATGCAGAATCGTTGAATTTCGCTCAGCGCAGTATTTACAGGCTTGCGCGCATGCGCGGTAGATCAATAAATATACGAACTCTTCCACAGCGCGCACTTCTTTTTTCTTTCTTTTTTAAACTATTTCTTAATGGACTATTCTTTTCGTTTCAGTCACATCGCGATTGAATAAAAGTAACACAAATACGTTGCATGTTTCTTTGAAACACAGTTTGTGACTTGTGATTACAGTCATAAAATAGAAGGTTAAATAAGTGTATATATATTTATATATATATATATTATATGTATATATACACACAAAAACACGCTTATTAGTCAGCGCTGAGGACGATGGACCACGAGCACTGAACGAGTGTTAAATTATACGCGTCAATTATAGTTTGTGCGACTAGGAAAAAAAGAGAAGAGCGACTTGTCTACCGCTCACACGAACGAAGCCACGGCGCAAACTGGTGGTCGACGTCGAATCGTCCTCCAAGTCTGGCGCACAGTGAATAGCGAGTAAATAAGCCCCTACTCCTTTCTCTATCTTTGCTGCTGCTGCTACTGCTGCTGCTGCTGCTGCTGCTGCTGGTGTTCCGTCGATGTTCATATAACGCAAGGCTTCTTCTTCAAATCCCCTCTACTATGCCGATGGATCGCGAATCGCCTCTACTGTGCTACTCTATCCACACACGGTGGCAGAACACGACGCGTTCTTCGAGACCACAGAACGGCAAACGAACGCACCAAAAACACCTATCTACTTCTCTTGTAGCAGTACTCGGAGAATACAGGTTACGACGAACGATCTTCACTCTGACGCTATCGAAATTCTTCATCTCGAGCTACTAAAAGCCCCCATCATTTTTGTTACGGATATATCTTGGCTAAGATCCAATACGGAAGTAACTTGACGCACGAGTGTAACATCTTTGGGAATCATTCGGCAGTAGTAAAACATTGTTTTTTTTTTGTCGGTATTACCGGATATTTAAGGAAGTTAATGAGATAGAAGGAAATGGACAGAAAAAATGAAAAAATTGATTTTGCTTCCTCTATAAGGAAGCAAAATCAATTTGCATTCATGAAAAAAATTGATTTTGCTTCGAGATTTTCATGTGGGGTTACTTAGAATGGTGCAAAACCTCGAGAAAAGAGGTTTAGAAAAAAATGTCCGTGTGTGTGTGCGTCCGTGCGTGCGTGCGTGCGTGCTTGCGTGCGTGCGTGCGTGCGTGCGTGCGTGCGTCCGTGCGTGCGTGCGTGCGTGTGCAGAGCTTTGAAAATTCAATCACCTATAACTCGGGGATCGTTCAAGCGATTGAGTAGAAATTTGGCACACAAGTGAAGTATTTGCTTTCCTTAGACTGTTGTGATTTTTAACAAAATGCATGCAGGCATTTCTTGTTTTCTTTTTTTTTCAATTTTTCAAAAAAGGGTCATGATCGCTCTAACTTTTGTAAAATGTTGACTATTGTACCAAATAAGTTCATCATAAGTGCAGATACGTTCGAGATTGTAAAAAGATTGTAAAATAGAACGTTGCAAATTGCTTTCTCATTATTTTCGATCTTTGACAAAGCTTTGTTTTTACAAAGCTACCTCTACGAGAAAGTATGTTGATCAATTATAACTCCTTCATACACAAAGCTTTTTTAAAAATTCTCTGAATTATCAACTCTTTGTTGGATGCTCACCAAATTCAGTATCAAACAACGACTCATCGTATTCAAGTATTATGCAAAATATTGGATCAGCTGCTTGAATCATTCTAAAGTTGTATTTATTACATTTGTTTTTGAAAACCTTTGATTGAATATACATCTAAAAAAGAAAAATAGAATTTTATAATCGCTATAATATTATTAAAGGAATAATAGAGGACGAAATTGCAACGATAATAATAATAATGATAATGACTGTTATTATTAAAAGCTGAATTGTCAATAACTGTGTTATCAGCGAGATTTATAACACGACAATGTTTATTGCGTATGCAGATAAAAGATGTCAGTGAATTGTTGAATTACAAGAAGTTGAAATATTTGTGAGGCAAGCCAAATATCGGTATTTAGGCTCTGTTAAGATTTATCGAGAGAGGGATTTAAAGGTCTGAGGGACGAACGGGCGTACGAAAAATTCCGAGGCCGCGACGATCGTATATATATATATATATATATATATATATATACATATCTCCTCACGAGTAACATATAAAATGTGGTACATGCAACGACGTGCGCAGGTAGATAGTATAAGCACACAAGAAATTCTGGAAGAACTCGTTCTGTCGCTCGCGTGGCCCTGCGGACTCAAGCACGACAGTTATATTAATTTTGGTGAAGGTCTTCGACGGCCTTACAGCCGCAACCAATACGTATATCGCTCTAGGTATTACAGATGAAGGACCGAACTCTCTCGGAGATTGATAAGAGTTTCATACGACTCTGTACGAGGAATAAATAAAAACATTTATGGCACACGGTGCGAGAAGTGCCCACTTCTCGCACTAGTGCGATAATAGTATATTACTAGAAGAGTGCGATTAAACTTTTTCTTGACGAATGTGAGTTCGTCAGCACGAGTCGAAGACGAGTGTTGCAATCACACGAGAGAAGTGCCTACTTCTCGCACGCTAAGCGAAGCAAAGAGTGCGAGAAGTAGGCAGAAGTAGGCACGAGTGTGAGTTTGCAGCACGAGCCGACAGCGAGTGTTGCAATCACACGAGATCAGAAAAAGTTTCGCGCACGAGTTTCGTATACAAAACTTTATGCCACGCGGTGCAAGAAGTGCCTACTTCTCGCACGCTAAGCGAAGCGAAGAGTTGTGTTTGCAACACTCGCTGTCGGCTCGTGCTGCAAACTCACACTCGTCAAGAAAAAGTTCGAACGCACTCGTATCGTAATGTACTATTATGTCATGCGATGCGAGAAGTGTGCACTTCTCGCACTCGTGAAATAAAGCTGTATACGTAACACGTGTGATTGCAACACTCGCCTTCGGCGCGTGCTGCAAACTCACACTCATCAAGAAAAAGTTTGATCGTATCGTAATATACTATTATAACACTTTAATGTATATACAACAACAAAAATTGTAGGAGTACCCATTTTTTAAAAAATAGAAAATATTTTTCAAAATTAATCTCTTTTTACAATCTTCTAAGTGTGGATCTGAAGACTTTTTTTTAAGATCAACTGATCAAAGCTGATATGATTTGGAGGGAGAAAGTCCATTATTCCGAAAAATTAAAAGTACTATGAAATCCGAACTTATTTATAGATTAGGCTCAACTTTAATGCCGATCGCGTTTTAACGTCACTCTAATTGTAAAGAACTGCTTAGCTCAATAGTTAAAAACTTACGGCGGATCGAACACGTAGACATTTTTTTTCGTGATCCTCAAGCTCTAATTAAAGCTGAACAGCTGTTTCTATTATTGTAATAATTAGTATAAACAAAGAAGCGTAATTTCTACACCTGCGTATAAAATTTCTGCTTCACTGATAAATTCATATTTGAGATGTAGAGGTTTCAATATTGCGTGTCTGCTAAGTACGCGTACATTAATAATTTGACAATTCTATGTCAATTTCCGATCTTACTAATAAAAAATAATTTGTTTTAAATGTTGTACTTTCATTTAACGGAATATTTCTTTTTTGTCATCATAACAACAACAAAATTTCCATTCTTTTTTTTGACAATATATTTTTGCTGTTATAACAACAAAAATGTTGTCATATATTCATTTGAGAATATATTTTTGTCATTAAAAAAAAATGTCAATTTTGTTCGACAAGAAAAGAGAAAAAATACAAATGTAAAGATGAGTTTTCAGGTTCTCCAGGAGAAAATAATATAAGCTACGGTCGAAGACTGGTGATGCTCGTTGGTTACTATCTGCGTGTCGATGAGTAGGCACATAACGCGTGCCAAGCTTACGCGCTCCTCGTGACCTCGCTACGGTTTGATTTTCTTGCGTAACACCGTGTCGCACATCAGAAAAGTATATAGCAAATATCTGTCTCTCTCGCGGGTGTCGCGACTCAAATTTGTCCGATTGGAAGTATATTACTGGCGCTACACTCGACGCTTCAAGGGAAAAAAAAGCAATAAGAACGATTCTGTAACTATAGAATAGTTACTGAATCGTTTTTTTTCCTTTTTTTTTTACGGCTTAATAAAAAAACGTTTTTATTTAAATGTTACTTCTAATTCTTTTTATCCTTTTTTTGTTTTTTTTTTTCACGTCTTCCTAAAAATACGTTTTTATTTTAATTCTACTGCTAATTTTTTAAATTTCATATGAAAAGAAAAAAAAATTGAAAGAGTAGATGTTGCCGTTATTTCTCATACAAATTGTAATAGTCAGGAGGATAAAATGATTATTCAAACTTTTTTTTTGTATGACCAGTTCTATCGTCTCTATGCGTTTGTTTTTTCATTGCAGTAGACAAAACGTATCTATCAAAGTTATCATTAAACGATGATCGAATATCGTATTGACAATAATCGCGTCTTGCCGCAATAGCAAGTGTTGATCAAGTCACAAAAGTGCAAACAAGTGTTTATTGCGTTCGCTTTGACATGAAACAAGTCGCGTTTTGTATATTTTTAAAGGAGATAATGTATCTTCATAAGTCTATAAAAATTCTAATTCAAGCATCGTTCGATTATACAAAACATTGGTTTTATTTTCTTGTCTTGTTTATTTACTATTATCATTGTTATTGAAATTATTATGTTTATTTAAAATAAAAGATCTACATTCAAGTACAATAGCAAAATTCTAAGCATTAACGAGGTTGAATTGCTTCACGGTGCCAAATCTTTTGTATCACACAAAATGTTTAACAAACAATTTTTATTATTGAAACTTTATTGATTGACCGTAAATATTTTAAACAGTATTATTTATTCCAAAGTTATTACATAGCTAATGTTAGGTTCAGTTCACATAAAAAAATAATCGTACCGTTCGAGAATTATTGGATTTCCGATGCATGTTTGATAAATAATAATATGTCATATAATAATAATAATAATAATAATAATAATAATAATAAAAAATATGGGAAATACAAAAATAAAGATAAAATGATAAAATAAACTAACAGAATATAAAAGAGCTTAAAAAATACTAATAATAATCTATATATTGTTTAAATAAATAACAAAGATTAAGATAAAATAAAAAATGAACTTTACTTGAAAACTAAAACTATCGAATTTATTTGGAATTAAAACATTGCGACGTAAAGTGTCTACGCGATAGTCATTTAGTCGCGGTTCATTATTCTATAGCTGCTGATATATCCGTTTCGTTGCGATTGTCCACGTGTTGTATACTTATTTAGTCTATCTTAAGCGATTGTACTTCCAGCGATTGCATATACCTCTTGTGGATGTATAAAATGTCCTCGATGCGATATCGCAGTTTAATCAACAAGTTTGATTAGTGCAATTAACGACAATTCGATGAGACGCGACAGCGCCGACGAAGTGTGTGCGGCGAAGAGCTACGATCGACAGAAAACAAGATTTCTCGGGGTGCGTTAGGAAGCTTACGAATGCGATCGACGCGATGACCCGCTCACGTGCTTTTTAAGCGATAAAGATTACGGTCGCGAACTTTGAATTGAACGCGCGACCGAGGAGAGAGCAAAACCTATCTATTTCCGTGAACTGCTCTGATCCCTTTCCGCAATGCATAAAACTTTGTACCATCAAAACCTTCGAGAAACCTTTTTTTCTCAATCTATTTTTGCAGTACTAATTTATTCGTCAAGTTGGATGACTTGTCGCTGATTAAAAATCTTTCACAAGTTCATTTCTTATTCTAGGACAGAAAAGTAAACTTTTTTTTCATCCCTAGGGCAGAAAAGTAAGCTTTTTTTCGTCCCTAGGGCAGAAAAGTAACGTACGATGCATGCGCAAACCATCGTTTCGACACTGCTACGAAAAGTACCACTTTCGTCGCCGCTTTTCATACACGAGTTACAAAAAAGTACTTTCTAAGATAAACTCATTTATTATTAATTACAACACGAATTCGGTAGAGTTTATTGGAAGTTTGTATATGTGTGCTGTATTATAATACAGAGAATGAAATTAAAGTTGCAACATCTCAGCGAGAACAGCCAGAAGGGGGCATTATCCGGTATATAATTGCAATATTATATATTTATAAACATAGCCATTGACCCGTCATGTTAGCGAAGCGTGTTGCTTTGCCGATTAGAGCGAAGCCCGGAGCGCAAAGTGTGTTCACGTCTCTTTTTCTAAAAACAGTGTCGTACATCAGGGCTTCGCTGAAACGTGCAAAGTAAATGTACTATCTTTCGGTCAGTCTGCAACTGGCTCGTTTCTTCCGCGCCGCTTTCAGTTTCTCGACAATTATTCATTGGCGATAATCCGGTCGGTCGATGCAAGATCGAACTGGTTTTCACAATCGACTGTCTTGTACTCTCGAATCGTTCAATGTACTCGCACACGAGTGACAACAAACGAACAAAGCAAATTATAGGAAATATACATCAACATTTTTTACTTTCTCATCATATACAGAGTATGCAAAGGAGAAAATATTGCAATCTACAAAAAATTTCGACATCCAGATTATTATGTGTTCTAGATTAAAAAAAAAAAAAAATAACATTTCTGTCTGTCTGAAACTGCATACTGCACTAAAATTAATTGTGTATATTCTATGAATTAAATGTAATTTTAGTATTGAAATTGAAAGCAAACCATCCATCGCTTTTACTACTTCACCTTAAATGTGAAAAAAAAAAACAATACTGATTGTTCACATTTCAGGTTAAATACCAAAAGGCATTGGTGTTTTGTTTTCGACTTCAATAACGAAACTTTATTTTATTCATCGAAGATATAAAAAAATAATTTGATGCATTCCATAGCCATTGTCAAAAGTTATTAATTTCTCATCGATCATGAATTGTGTAAAAGATAGTTGTTTAAAACACAATAACTATTCAAGGAGTCTGCAGATCAACAGCGAAACTAGTTATGCTGTGCCAATATGAGGCATTCCATATCAATTACGACACCCAAAAAAGAAAGAGTGCAAAGTCGGGCGTTGCACATTGCTTCCTCATTTTCCACCTTTCACAGAACTATTTCTACGCGGTAATGTGATCGCCAATTTTGGCTTTGTCATAGAGGAAGCTGTGTGAAAGGTGGAAAATAAATTAGCAATGTGTAATGTCCAATTTTGCACCCTTGTTTTCAATAATAAGTATCATAACTTTTGAACTCTATTAATAAAAAAAAACGTTTCTAAAAATTCAAAATCCCATAAAAACCAAACCTGAAGAAACTCAAAAACATTTTCAAGATATCCAAATTCAATACGGATCATTTTTTAGCATGGCTTCATTTGTAAAAAATTATTTAGCTCGATAGCTACGAATTTGCGGAATATAGAGAACCTACGGATTTTTTAATTCACCAAATTATAATTGTCACGTGTTCTCATATGTCATTGGTAAAAAGTGACAATTTCACGTCATAAGTTTCGAACTATAAAACGAAAAAAATGTTTAAGACCTTAAACGACGATCAAAATCAGCTATTTGATGATGTTGATGATGAAAAACGTATGTATGTCAGTTTCTAAAAATTTATATGAGTTTTTTTGGCATTTCAATGATAATTTACTCTCTACGACGGAGATCGGTGGTATGGCGCGCACGGGGCACTTTGTTTTCCGAATTGAGCTGACAATTTTGCGTCCATACCAATAAAATATTGCTGTTTTTTCAAGCTACAAGTAATATACCTGGTAGCACGAGTACTGAAGTTGATGTGGAAGTCTTATCTAAGCTTTCCATATAATTTAGAAAGTGTTACGAGTGTTAATAGTCGTGGCAAAAAATAATGTGAGTTTATGAGCATGGGGAGAGGTATGAATACGCGCCAAACGTCGGGAGGTTCGGGAGATCCTAAAATCACGGATCACCTGACAAAAAAGAATACCTCAACTTCAATAGTAACAAAGCAAAAAGCGAACAATAATAATAACAATAGCGATGTCAACGCGAATAATACGAAAAGTCCAATGCAACAAAGTCAATCGTCGGATCTTTCGAGGTTAGATGAAGTTATGCGCTTACTGCAGGCTTTAACCTCTGATGTGCAGGAAATAAAACGAGATTATAATAGCATAAAAGAATCGCTGGACAGATCTCTGACTGCAAATAAAGAATACAAAGGAAGAATGACCCAGCTTGAAGACGAAAACGAAGGTCTGAAAAACAGAATAGTAAAGCTCGAGAGAAAAGAAGAGATGCGAGAACGGGAACATAGGAGGAACAACGTGATTATTCGTGGGCTTGATATTCGAGAAGACACAGCTCAGGAATCGGTGAAAGCTTTCCTTGCAGAAAGATTAGGAATTTGCAATGGAATAGAAAATGTCAAACCATTCATAAAAGCAGGAAAAATCATTTTCGTAATGGTCAAACTAGATAATGCTCAGACGAAGAAGCAGTTGATGACTATGGGAAAATTGAAGAACTTACATATGGAAGGAAGGACAGGGACTGATAGAGAGCTTTCGTCAAGGAAACGACTCATTTCCCCAACGGCACACCCAGGATTCTCACACGGCCTAGAAAGGCTACAATAGATGAAGTATCAAACGCATTAATCTCTGACTACAGCAAAAAAAATACATCAAGGTCTTTAAACCAAAGGGTAACAATTCAAACGTCATTAAAACCAACTGCTACAAGCTCGCATAATCATAGTGCCCAAATAAATTCACTAAATTCATTTAGAGACTATAATACGGTTACGATAAGTCAAAATACCATTACTGATAATAGATTAATTCCAGGCAACCCCCAGTCACAAAGTAATTCCGCAAACTCAATTTTAGATGTACACATAAAAGGTCAGGAAATCGCAATAGCAATAATATGTATC
This sequence comes from Perithous albicinctus, assembly GCA_964016905.1. Taxonomy (NCBI): domain Eukaryota; kingdom Metazoa; phylum Arthropoda; class Insecta; order Hymenoptera; family Ichneumonidae; genus Perithous; species Perithous albicinctus. The sequence goes on from OZ024688.1 coordinate 17,054,625, forward strand.
AGTGAAACTTGGTGTCTAAATGATAAAATTATTTTGCCTAAACAAATGAATGACGTTGAGATAATAACAAGTAAGGCCTCACGCGATTTACACACATTTTAACGGTTCAACCAATCGTAACCAAATTCAATAGGGGTCACCGGTGTATGAAAGCTCACATTCATACCAATTTTGAGGACAATATCTCGAAAATTGAAAGAGTATCGCGTTAACAGACATTTTTGAAAAAAATTCAAACCCGCGTAAAAATTTAACGATCATGGGGATTTTAACAGAAATTGGTATGAACAATGAGGATTTAACCCTCTGTCTATGGTGTAAATTTCAGCTCGATATCTCGAGGCGTTCCCGAGTTATAAAGGTTTGAATTTTTCGAGCGTTAATATACAGACACACACACACACATACAAATATACAGACATTTTTTCTAAGCCCCTTTCCTCGACGTTTTGGACCATTCTGAGTGTACTGATATGAAAATCTCGAACAAAAAATTCGAGGAAGCAAAATTCTCAAAAATTTTCTAGAAATCAGGTTCAATGGTATCAATAGATGCACTAAATTAAAAAAAAAAATTGTAATATGTCAACTTTTCCATTTTTCATTTCATCTGTACTATCTCGAAATCGATTAATTGTATCGACATCACTAATCATAAAAAAAATGTATTCTGAATTAATGTAATTAATTTGAACTGGACGAAAAAAAGAAAAATTCTCAATCTTATGATCAACAGATTGTACAAAAAAAAGTTTCAAACGACAAATAGCTTTTTGCTCCATAATAAGTCTGATTTGACTTAGCATAATACACAGTTTCAAGAATGTTAAAGATAAAAATATCAAGAATCGTGCATGTTCCCTGGAGAAGTAAGCAAAAAGGCGATATGCCGTCGTCGCGAGTCTGGAGTGCTCGTAGTACGAATGACGATCAACGTGTTCAATACGGCTCCATGCCTCTTCTTTACACTCGTCGTATCGCAATTAATCATTCAGTCAACTCTGTTTGTTACGCGCGCGCGAGAAAAGATCGGAGATTTCTAACGCCAGCACAGCCGGCGCGTTTAACACGTTCTCATGGCGACGCGAGCGAATGTACTACGTATGGGGTCATCCAGATCAAAATGACAAAACAAAAATTAAAATATAAATAGTCACCTAAAAAACTTGTAGGTCATGATAAAATAAATGATTGAAACGTTGTGAAACTAATCTAAAAAAAAAAACGAAAAAAGAAAAACTGAAAATCGATATGAAACGATTTTTTACGTTCGCAAAAATAATAATTGAAAAAAAGAAACGGAAAAAAAATGAAGTGCAGGTTAAATTCGATTTGACACGAGACACACCGTATAAATCCTACGCACTTCTCTCGAACGAGGCTTTCTTTTTTCATAACGCAAACGATGGCCAAGACTGACATCAGACGGAAGCGGGCAGAAAAACCCGACCACCAGTCGTCCTTACACATCATCCCCTTGGACAGCCAAGACTCGATCATTGAAATTGATTTGATCCATTCGTGATCCATACAAGAATAGCACACCGTGTCATACGAGTAACAGGTATCTACGTAGGAAAGAGAAAAGGCTATAAAACGCTTCTGCAAAGAAAAAAAATGCAGCAGCATTTCAATGTAATTTAGTATTAATAATGATTTCTCATAATTAAGAAGCGATTTGTCTTGTGTGAAGCATTTCATACAAGCCAAATGAGCTAGCTAAATATTATTACTATTATTAAAATTATAATAGTAATAATAATAAAAAAAGGAGTTTATCAAGACCATTATTTTTTTTAATTGCTCTATACTTGCAAATACAAACATTTAAACATATTTATAAATAATTTGTATCATTTTGCTCCCTCATAGAGGAAGTTTTGTTACGGTGAACTTTTTTTTTTCAAGATTTTCATGAAAACGTATTTAGAATGTCCCAAAAACGTCTAGAAAACAAATTCAGAAAGAATGTCCGGATGTATGTCTATGTATGTGTGTGTCAGGCCCCCAAAATTCAAACCCCTATAACTCGAGGATGATTAGACCGATCGGGCTGAAATTTGGCATACAAGTGGAGTGGTTGGACCTCTATATTTAGGACAATTTACAAAATAATTGGGACTCCCGTTCAAATTTTACGAGACTTTGAATTTTTCGAAAAAAGCCGCAAATATTGAGTTATGGGGCTAAAAAAATGTCCAATCGTAGACAAATATCAAACGATGAATGAGTTCGAATATGGTGAGGATCGATTGAAAAATACGATTTTTATGACATTTTGAATTTTTCAAAAAAAAGTGTGTTTGCGTTATAGCTGTCGCACATTTCAAGGTTTCGAGTTGAAATTTCTCATACAAGTGTACTAACATCGAACAACTTTCGGTACCAAATTTAGTGAGAATCGGTCAACAGATAAAGATTTGGCAAGGATTTTTTTTTATTTACCGAAAAAATGTGTGTTTGCTCTCTACCTTTCGCAAGTTTTGAGTTCCCGGGCTAAAATGTTCTCCAGTGGTAGACTAACATAAAAAAATGTATGATTTAGAATTTGGTGAGGATTGGTTAAAAAATCTAGTTTATACGAAATTTTGAAATCTTCAAAAAAAAGTGTGATTGCGTTGCACAGCTAGTTTATTATTTCGAGGAGTGAAGAAGTTATTCAATAATCAGCAAATAATCACGGACTATGAATGGTTTAGTCTTTGGAACGCTTTTACAAAAAAAAATACTCGTTTTGCTTTCCATAAAGGAAATTTTGTTGATATTTATAATTTACAAAGCATCCTCTATGAGGAAGCCAAACACAAACCAATGTACTTCGTCGAGCAATGCTCTATGGGCAATCTTGAACAATAAGAAAACAAAATGCGAATTCATTTGCACCCTTTTTACGTAGTTTTACCAATTTTTTTTTATCGCGATTAAGGAGAATTTGTGCTACAACATATGTATCCATTATTGTAGCGATTAATGATTTATGTTGACTGAATGATTAATGGCAGTTTGCAAACTATTGCTGTTCAGATTTCTTCAAAAAGTAATGAGTAGTTTTTTTTACCGAATTCAATACGACTTGGGTTATTCTGTTTCTCAAAAGATGCTCCTTAATTGGATCACTTACAGATATTTCATTGTTTTAATGGTTTAGTAATTATCGCTGTTTGTTTCTGAAGAATCTTTTCGATGAGTAGAATAACATGGTGTAATTTAAAAACTATTAGTATTATCAAATATCTATATGTGTTATGTGAAATAAAAAAAGCCATTCGACATTAAAATCAGAAGAGAATTATGAATTATTCTTGGAGAAACGCAACGAAACCTTCTCAATGTGCTTCATTTTTTTTTAATTAGTTATTCACAAGAATGTTTATTTTCTTAAAAAGATTTTACGCCATTTTTCGACGACATCGTAAACATGTGGTCCGAATATTTTTGCTTTCATGTAGAGAAAACATTCGTATCGAGAAGATTGCATTTTTGTTGTTGTTTTTGTTTAGATTATTATCCCAGCATATATATGGGGCATTCCAAGTCAACTGTCTTGGTCATCGGCTCGAACCCTTCGGATTCAGTAGACGAATTTTTTTTCTTGGCATATTTTGGTTCAAAAAGAGGATATTCTTTTCAAATTTTTATCACTTATTTTACCCTCTAAAATAATTTTTTTTTTTCATAACTTTCGAGTAAAAATGAATTTTGATCAGGTTTAAAATTCGGAAATCTTTTCCATAAAATCTAGGACTAAAAACAAGTATTTATATCGTCGTTCGACAGTCGGCTGAGAATAATGTTTACTTTTTTAGTTAATTTGAGAAAAAATATTTTTCCAAATCGGAATAATATTTTTTTTTTAAATTACATTTATACGATATTATATTATATTTCGTAATGAATACCGCAAGAGAACAATACAAACCATGTACTACTACAAAAAATTTCAATGATCGTTTCTAGATTAAAAAAAAATTAATAAGATATCCCCGTGACAAAAGCGTCTTCAATAAGCAAAGAAAAATCGTCAACTCATCTATAGAGATGTACGTGATGAGTCGCGCGCATTATATCTCATCGAAATTATAGTGGAAATATTGTGAGGGTCAAGATTGCATCAAAAACATAATAATGAGCAGTGAGAGTGATGCGATGATATATCCAATACGAAATGCATCAGAGTCCGGTTGCACATTTACATTAGAGAATCGGTTGGAAAATGTCGTCTTAGATTCGTCTGGAATGTGTGTTGGTTTGCGTGAAAACACGAGTGACTATCGTGATGACGTTGCTCTTAAATCCTAACGTATACTAGAAACAGGCATTAGATAATCATAGACAGTTTCTGCTGATGCTGTTAGTGATTGTGTGTGATCCCACGATAGAGTAGGTAGGAACGATTAGCGTACAGGTAACGCGCATAATTCCTACGGTCAATTCTGACGTCAGGAAGGCGTCTCGCCGTTGACGACACGAGCGTCGGTTAATCGCGACCGTGAAACCTCTCTTATGACTTTTTGCTTGTGAGTTACTTGAGAAGATCTTTCGAGCAACATATCGATTATAAAACGGCGTATCTGGCTTGTTACATTGTCAGTACGTTTAAAAAACTAAACGGTCTATCTGCAAGTAGCGTCTTCGAGTCGTTTCTCCGTTTTTAATATCAATTGGAATATCGTACAGTCATCTAATTAGGTGATGTCGTTTATGTCAAATTTAACTAGCAATCCTCAGCGTGTACTTATGAACACACTGGTGCAGTCGAGTGTACCAACTAATGTGCGCTTTTACCGCGTATTCTTTCTTCTGTATCGACATTAATGTATTAGGTGTGGTACTTCATTTTAAAGGATTTTTTTTTAAATTAAAAAGTGACTGTTGTTTTTAAAAATAACAAAGAAATTTTATATCGATCAAAGTATCGTTCTTTGGAATCTGTAACCTTTTGCCATCTTTCTGGCAACAGAAAAATGCGGTAAAAAAATGGAATATCCTTCGAAGGAATCTTCGATCCATTTTTCGACTTCTCCATAAGAGTGAACGTGATGTGTAGATTGGTGCGTTATTGACCGAAACCAGTGATATCTTTAATCCAATTTCCAATGTATATCTTTAATCTTTTTTGTTGTTACGTGTACAACAAAAAATCCCCTTGTCGTGTCTTTTGGCATGTTCATGGCGTTTTTGCTTCAGTGCTTGGTTTAATGCAATTAATTGTTATATATAACGATCGGTTGTAATAGTGTATCAGTAGCGTTTTAACAGCTCATATGTTTCGTTTTGGAATCGATGTTAGCGTTGATGGTAGTGATTCGCCTCTTTTTCCATATACTTTTTGCTTCCTCATAGAGGAAGCTTTTTAATGGTGAACATTTTTTTTCGAGATTTTCATGAAAACATGTTCAGAATGTCCCAAAACGTTTAGAGAACATATTCAGAAAAAATGTCCGGATGTATGTGTGTCAGGCCTCCAAAATTCAAACCCTTATAACTCGAGGATGATTAGACCGATCGGGCTGAAATTTGGCATACAAGTAGAGTGGTTGGGCCTCTATATTTAGGACAATTTACAAAATAATTGGGACTCCCGTTCAAATTTTACGAGACTTTAAATTTTTCGAAAAAAGTTTGTTCGCGCTCTAGTTGCTGCAAATATTGAGTTATGGGGCTTAAAAAATTCCAATCGTAGACATACAGCAAACGATGGATGAGTTCGAATATGGTGGGGATCGGTTGAAAAATACGATTTTTATGATATTTTGAATTTTTCAAAAAAAGAGTGTTCGCATTATAGCTGTCGCAAATTTCAAGGTGTCAGGTTGAAATTCCTGATACAAGTGGACTAACATCGAACAACTTTTGGTACCAAATTTGGTGAGAATCGGTCAACAGATGAAGATTTGGCAAGGATTTTCTTCTTTATTTACCGAAAAAATCAGTACAGTAATTAACGGACTATGAACGGATTAGTCTTTGGAACGGTTTTACAAAAAAAAATTACTCGTTTTCCTTTTTCATAAAGGACATTTTGTTGATATTTATAATTTACAAAGCTTCCTCTATGAGGAAGCCAAACACAAACCAATGTACTTCGTCGAGCAATGCTCTATGAGCAATCTTGAACAATGAGGAAGCAAAATGCAAATTCATTTGCACCCTTTTTTACGTTTAGGATTCTCAAAATAGATCCATTTTTTATCACCAGACACAATTGGATGTAGAAATATCTTCTTTTTTTTCGTCTTTAATGCATCAATATTTTCACAAGTCATCAAATGTCTTTCAATACTTCTTTATGTCAAATAATGTGGTATTCATCTCTTCACTGGCTCCACCAGCTCATGCTGCAGTAGCTGCAACGTCCTCCTCTCTGTAAACCATGTAATTATCGAATGCCCAAAATATCAAGTCCAACGTCAACAATGTAATCTGCCACAAACATTGAAATTATGTTTAAGTGATCCCAAAACCTGCAAAAAAAACTATTGTTTTCCTACCTTGAAAAAAAAAAATCATTGATTCAAGAACAGTGACCATTGCGGGCTGCCAATGACATAAATTATCAGTGCAACTTTATATGCATTCTAACAATTACATATGGAATTGAAACATTAACACATTTTCTTAGAAATTTTTTAGACATTGGTTTAATTTTATATATAATTATTAGAATGAAAATAAAGTTGCACTGATGTCTTATGTCATTGGCAGCCTGCAATGATCACTGTTCTTAAATCAATGATTTTTTTGTTCAGTGTGAAAAGTATTGACATGTACTAAAAAAAATTGTATACATCTATTTATTTATCTTTATTTTCTTTGTATACAGTCGCTAATGACCCCGTAGTCGAAGTAACTATAAATAATTGAATAAAAAAAGAAAAATTCGAGACAAACCAGAAATGAATTGAAACAATAGAATTGTAGTGCACACAAGTGTGATACATTGAAACATCCGCATATTATTAAGGTTTAAAAGAATGAGCCTTGAAGCTATATCAATATACACAGCTGACACGCCATTCAGTGGTTACTATGTAATACGTGGGTTTTATAAACCACAAGCCTGGTTCTCTATAAACAAGATGTAGCTGTTCGTAACTAAGACAAATGTTATTAAAGCACATAGACGCAGAAGAAATCGTTCCTAATACAAGTAGTGCAATCGAATATAGTCGTCGTGCGGATTAGTATCGCAATGATCTTTATTCATCGCTAAGTCTCTCCTTCAGCTGGCTAATTCGTAATTGTGTAATTCGTGCTGTTTAGGCTAACTCGGAACCTTTCTCGTTCTACGATGTTTTATTCATTGTATCGAACACCACGGATTCTAAAGTCGCAAAATTCACTTTTTTCTTCTTTTAAACTCATCTTTTTTTAGAAACTCTGGAACCTGGTTTTGCGTCGCTAATCCTCTGACATACCTGCTGACCTTGCCCTTCGCCCGCAGATCAGATTGAGAAACTTTTTTTTACATTCTCCCGATCGTCTAACGCAAAAACGTAGCAACGATTTGTACGGATATTTATGGTTTATCAAAGATTGAAAAAAAAAATTAATGAAAACTAAAAAAAATATATGTTTTTTAAAAAGTATTCATTGCCAATTGTAATTCCAGATTTTATACGAATTATAATACACAACTGATGCATATTCTCCCACCTTCGTATTGAACGGAAACGAGAGTGGATTTCCCCATGTCAATCCTCCGAAGACTACAAACTGGTGCAGCAGACGCGCGACGCATAAGCTGCATTGTCGATGCACCGACCGATGACTAATTTGTCTATAACCTCGTGTCTGCAATACGGCAAAAAGTGTTTGCGTCGACTAAGAATTGAAAAAAAAAATGTGAGAAAGCGAGACGCGCGCGTTAAAACGTGACTATTAGTGATCATCTCGCAAATTGATTGGTATCCTGAGAAAGAATCATTATTAGCAATGGCTTGCAATGATGATATTCGAAGAAAACAAACATACAGTCGTATCTCAAATATTGCAATTGCTATAAATCAGCGTTTGTTTTAAATTCAAGTAACTTTATCATTATTTAATAACCTTTCTATCAAATTTAATAAGTAAACATTATCGCTTTTTTGTAAATTCATGGTAAACTTTTCTTTTGTCACATCGGACAGTTTGGGATTTATAACTTCAAAATCTGGCCGATTACACACATACATTTTTTACTGCTTGAGGCAACTAAATTTCTTTTTTTTTTTTTCTTTTATATATATTTATTTATGGTCGCATCAACTACTAATGGTTATTAGCGACCTTAATAGGGATCAAAACAGAATTTTAAAAAGAGATTACATGAGTGATTACAGTTTGTCGAAAATATTAATTTGTTTACAAAATTCTACGGTTTTTAAGAATGTCTTGTTGTCGTTCAGGCAGTTCTTCAAGGTTCCAGGTATTTTGAGATTCGCTCGTAAGTTTCGGTGGTCTGGGCAGTCGACCCAGACCCAATGTTCGATTGTTGCTGAGGTGTTGCATTTAGAGCACACTGGTTTTTTAGAGCGGCTGAATAAGTAGCTATGTGACAGGTTAGAATGGCCAATTCTCAGTCTGGTTAATGCTGTTTGCTCCTTTCTACTTGTCCTGTCCAACGTTTTCTCCCAGATATCATCTCTTATCGAGTGTAGTTTTGTTCTGTCCATTGATATCCAGGCGTCATTCCATTTGGTGAGTATTGCCGTAGAAACCGACCTCTTGTATTCATGGTATGAGATTGGGGTAGATAGGGTGCTATCTAATCCCTCAGTTAGAGCTCTTTTTGCTGCAGTGTCTGCCTTTTCGTTACCCTCAATCCCGGTGTGGGATGGGATCCATACTAATACTATCTCGGTGTTTTTGCCTTGGATCAGTGTAATCTTTTGTTGAATTTCTTGTATTAAGGGATCTGTGGTGGTCGAATCGATGAGTGCAACTAAATTTCGTTTTACCAATTATAGGCAAAATTTAGTTGACCCAAAATTGAGAATTTTGGGCCAACTAGATGATCAATTTTTGCTTCCCCATAGAGGAAGGTTTGTAAAAAAAAAAATGTATTAAGTAAATCTTGTCATACGAAAAGAAGACGCGAATGTTTCTTCGCTTCTCAACAATTATTTTCCCCCTGTTACGATATTACAAGTATTATTATGCTGAAACGAAATCCCCGCAATTTCTGTCCGACGATTGGTCATTTCTTGAATATCTGAGAAAAAGTGTAAAGCCCCATTTTCAGTCTAGTGATCCTACAGAAGTCTCCTTCGATGGTTTCAGTGTCTGTTTAGAGGAAGGCGAAGGAAATACGTGGTTATAAGAGACAATGTATACCGTCGATCCAGTCCACGGCTTGTTATAACACTCGGAGCTCGGATATATTCAAAGCGTATAACGAATAAGAGTCGACTCGTGTCGTACGGCTCATTTAACGCAAATCTCGTCTCCGACTGGACAATGACCCGACGCGCTTATTTATCGTTGACTATTACGCACTGTTTCAACCTCTCGAGGGATGTAATCGTTGAATTGTACGGCAACAGTAAAGCGTGCGATGTACTCTCTCGCGTCGACTGTAAATTGCAGCGACAATATACTGATGTGCATAATTTAATGCATAATACTATTATAATAGAGATTAATATCGCAAAAGCCCAAAAAAGGGACGAGAAAGAGGATTTTGTCGACGAAGCTTCGTGTCACGTGTCGTTTAATTCTAATGTAACTGTAAAATTCGCGCAGTTAAGTCAGTACGAAGGGACAGAATACGAATACGTGTCACCCCACTCGATGGCTAAAAATTTGCAGCAACTAGATGGCGCACAGACGTTTTTTTCGAAAATTGAAAAGTTTAATCAAATTTGAATATATTTTTGATTTTTTTTGTTTGAAAATGATTAGGTTTGAATTTTAAATGCCGGCCACACACACACACACACGCACAACCATCCGAACATTTTTTCTAAATAAATTTATTATTATTAAATTTATTATTTTTGTTGATGCTGTAGCCGTGTATGAGAAAATAATGATAGGACGGCTTCGGCGAAGGACGTCTGCAATGATGAAATGTATTTAATTTTGAAGTTTCGCCTAGATATGGATCTCTTCAGAAATGTTATTATTATGACATTAATCTCGAAAATAATTGAAGACAATATGGACTTTTAAAAAACTCTGAAAATTACATTTGCACATCCCTTCCTCGTCAGCTCTGTCTGATGGAAAGTACGCCCATGTCACTGTTGGCTTCCTCAAGAAGCTTTGTTTTGCGATTGCTTTTATCAGAACTATGCGGCTGGTGTAAGAAAATATTTGTGATAAATTTCAGTTTCATAATTCAAACCGTCTCTAAATCATGAAGGTTCATAATTTTCTTTCACAGACTTTTTAGCAGAGAATTTTTATTGTTAGCAAACTTAATGAAACTGTGACGGAACATAGAATTAGTCAAATTTTCCCTCGTAGGATTCCGACGACGGACCGCATTTAATTCGCGACAAAAGGAAAAGGTTCCCTCGTGAAAGTGAGAGTTCCATCAAGAATTCAACTCAAACCATTTTCATTCGAATACTGAATTTGGAACAATCCTGGGAGCTAGAAAGACGCACAGACATTTTTGAAAAACATTCAAAATCTTGTAGAAACAAGATTTGCAGGGATTTGCAAGACTGCAGGGATTTTGTCGAAATTTAATCCCAATACTTGTTCTATGATAATCCAACTTCGTATCAATTTTTAGCCCAATATCTCAAAAATTGTGGGAGCTAGAACGCGCAGACATTTTTTAAAAAATTCAAAATCGTGTGGAAACAAGAAAACTACATGGATTTTGCCAAAAATGTTATCGAGCGAGCATAATTGACACCCCAGCATGTGTACTTAATTTCAGCTTAATATTTCAAGACGTTCTCAAATTATAAATGTTAAATAGCGACACACACACACACACACACATACATACGAACATGTTTTCTAAATGTGATTTCTCGACGTTTTGGAACATTCTGAACACGTTTACACGAAAATCTCGGAAAAAAAAAATTTCACGAAAACAAAGCTTCTTGAGGAAGCAAAATCCTAATATGTTAGATGCTGATGATAAATGTTATAACATGAATATGTTATAACATATTCAAAAGATTGACAATGATAATACTTTAACAAGCTTACCGTACTCACGTTGAGGAAATAAGATTTAGATTTTGATCATTCTCCTTACTTTTACTGGTCGGTAAAGTAGGTAATCACTTAGGAGTTATTACTTGTAGTTGTGGAGCAATGATTTTTTTCCTGGCTTTTGTGGTGACCGGGCTCTCCGGTACAAATTTAGGTTACACCTATGTGTGCACGTGTCTTGTTTCAAATATTGTTCTGGAGTAAAAGATTACATTCAGTGTGAGTTTCAAAGATAAATATCTGTAAATATAATGTGACATTTTGTTTAAACCACTTTTCTTGAGATTTTGCGCCATTCTGAAGTGTCCTGACATGAAAATATGGAAAATAAAAATAAAATTTCACGAAAACGGCCCTTCCTATGAAGAAGCAAAATGAGTCAAAATTGGCTATTTTTCGAGTCGACAATGGGGTCCTTTTTCCCTAAGTATACATAGTGAGAGTTAATAGACTTAACGGCATTTAGGCCGTTTCGTACTTTCAAAATAAATTGTTTTACTGATATCTCTATTGCAGGCCCGCTGCAACTTTAGTAAACCTTCAGAGACAATAAAGAATTAGTATATCGCAGAGTATTTACAGTCGAAATTAAGGCTCTCTGTGCTGACGATATTGAGTCATGCGCCGACTCTTTTTGCCATTCTATAAGGTAGTTTGTTATTAGTCACTAACTAAACCCAGCGATTATGAAGATATTTCGCAGCGATGATTGTCCTGATGAGTTTCGTGATTTTCTTTTCGATTTGTTTTGAAAAACAATGTAGCTAATAAAATCGACGCGCACTACAGGAGGGCTGATTGAAAAAATGAATGATTGGCTAATAATGACATCGATTAAGATAAAATAGTCATTATTTCATTAATCCATTACGAAACTAACATGAACACAACATGACAAATGAAGCTAAAAATAATGAAAATTAAATTGTGCAGCGATTGCACGTATAAAAACTTTTACTTTAATGAAATTTAGTTAAATTATAGAGTTTAGAATCTAAAGAAATGAAAATGTTACCGATACATTTCTCGCTATATGGGTCAATGATCCTTTCGCATCAAAGGTCGGGATAAATCCTCGACTCTAAATCCCTGATACTTATGACTGCGAATCGGCTCAAACACTTCTTCAAGACTTGGATAAATTAATAAGTCTTAAATCCCTATAAATTCCTCCGGCTGGCTCATCACGATATTCATCAACGGCTTATTGCGACAGTCTGCACTAAATCCTGGCAATTTATGCACACACTTATTTTATTTGCCCAAAGATCCATTTGCTTCATCAATAATGATAAATAATTACTTAATTAAAGTATAATAACGATAAAATACCTCTACGGCAAACTTATTCATTTTTTTTTTCGACTCTTCAATTATGCGAAATGCGTCCTTGAATATGTCCTCGAAGTGATTGCCAATAAATTATTCGCGTATTCTTCGACTAATATTCGTCTTTTGATACAAATTAATTTTTTGCTAACTAATTAGCTTCCGCAGTCAGTCAATTTGAGTTAATGCTAAAAATTACATACTATCGACTAGGGATGGGCATTTAGGTGTCGTAAAAAATCGAGTTTTGGCGCTAATGGTTTGCTCGTTTATCTGTGCAATAACGTTTTTTTTCTTCTTTTTCTTATTTTCTAATAAATGTGAATAATTCTTCAAACTAATCCAGAAGGGAAAAATATCATTTATCTCAAAATTAGTTATCTTCGGTCGAAGAAAAATGTTGATTACTTTATCGCTATGTCCAATAATTACTCATTGCCTATTCATACCAAAAAGTATCTTCGAATAGATTTCTTGTATTACGAATTTATTGCTCACCTTGCTGCACCGAACCCCCGAAGGTCGTAAATTGCGATATTTTAGAATTGATATATTTTTGTATAGAACTCATCGAGTATGACTCTGATCGTTATCGTAAAACGACAACGAATGAAGAAGAGGTGGGGCAAGAGAGCGGTACAGAGATGTACCTCGTTGCTGATATTCGTGCTCTCGTTTTGTCTCTATTTACCATCTAAAAGCTATACAAGAATTGTGTGCTAACTCTAGGTGTCGACGCCATGACGTCGACTTACCTCAATTACCACCTCCATGTAAAGTAGCGTGTGTATGGGACGCACCCCACCACCCCATTCCCCCTCCCTGTATGGAACACCATAACCAAAATCATTTCAATGCTAATAAGCTTTCACTCGCCTCCTCAGAGTCAACGAATAAATGTTCGATAAACTCGAGACACCGAAATTTGGAATTTTTTTTTTTTTACGATGCAGTGGCCGGGGTTATATGGCATACCCAAATAATCGGGTACTCATGGAATTCGGTCCATGAACGGATAACCCAAAGAAGGAACCGAATTTTATTAGATGTTCGAGATTCGAGAGAAAAATAATATGTAAAAAATGTATATTTTTGATGAAAATAAATTTTATAATTACAAATGTTTAATGTAAATTTTTTTTTAATAAAAATAATTATGTTAATTATTATTTTCATTCAGTGCGACATTTTTTATTTTGTTCCACATATCTGAGCAGTCAAAAAAATCGTTTTAACTGCTGAGTTCTTTTTTCTTTCTATTTAAAGAAAAAAAATGTTTTTTCTCATCTTTGTTATAATTAAAATGACTTTTTAAAATTTTGTTTTATTTATTGGACGAATTTTCAGTGTTTTACTATGAAAATAGGGGTATTTTTTTTTACCACGACATGTTTTATTTTTCTTTATTTTTCCTACAATAAACAGTTATTGAAATTTTTAATTTTCAAAATTCGGAAAAAAAATTTTCTCTTGAATTTAAAAAAAAAATATAAATTATTCTCGAACTACGATGGAAATACTTGTTTTTAGTCTAAGATTCTGTGGACAAATTTTTAGAATTTTAAACCTGATCGAAATTCATTTTTTCTCAAAAGTTATTAAAAAAAAAACTATTTTAAAGGGTAAAACAAGTGATAAATATCTGAAAAAAAAAATTCTCTTTTTTTTATCAAAATATGCCAAAAAAAAATTCGTCAAATGAACCCGAGGGGGTGAAGCCGATGGCCAAGACAGTTGACTTGGAATGCCCCATATATAGTTGAAAAAAAAACACTTGAATTTTTCAGATACAGAGTTTAAAAAAAATGCACACAAAGTATTTGTATCCTAATAGCCGGTAAATTTATTATAAAATTGTAAAAGATTTTTCGTCGAGGTCCGAAGTCCTAAATTCATTGATTTATGTATAAAAGCAGATAACCTACATTTTTCTCTTAAAAACCTGATAAATTTAGTGTAGATAATGAAGAATAAAAATAACAATATTGTCATAATAGTGTGTAATGCCAAGAACAAGAAAAAATTGTGAAAAATATGAACGCAGCGAATTGTACGGAAATTAATCGAAAAATAATTCATAAGCAAGACGGTCCGAGACGGTGAAATTGGCGGGTTAAATTGTTGCGCGTTCGAGACGCACTCGACGCGGTGTAGAAAGAGTGGGAGTGGAGAAAGAGAGAGGGGAGAGGCTCCGAGGATGAGACATACACGCCGACTTATCGGTAGGTGGACGGCCTGCTATCACCATGGTTCTCAACCGAGCGAGGTCACTCCTTCAGATAACGAGTCGAGTTTTTAAACTCTTACAACTACGTCTTCTTATATGTTGATCTTATGTACAAATGTTTCATTACAAACAAACAAAATTATTTTTTCGAAATCTCATTATAATTACAATATTAATAAATTTCCATATAATCACCGAAATGAGTTTTTTTCGTTGTGTAAATCAGCAACATGCACAAAAAATGATGATAGTAAAAAATTTACAAAAGTCAGCCAGTAACATGAAAAACAAAAAGGAAAATTTACACGTTTAGACATAACTTACAGACCGGATACAATTTCATTGCATTGAAGATTTTTCAACGCATCAAATAGTCTCCTCCGTTTAAACAAAAAAAACTGAGCCGACCAGCTTTAGTGGATTAAAGGAGAAAATAGAATCACAACGATGTAGGTAATGTAATAGAACTTTCATGTTCATAAGATAGTGGAAAGCGAAAAATATATAACTTAATTAAAATTTCATAATTAAGAACATAATCATTTTAGATTATTATTCATATGTTAAGTTTTTGTTAAAACAAATATTTATTTTGCTTTCTCATAGAGCAAGCTTTGTTTCAGTGAAAATTTTGTTGTTCGAGATTTTTATGATAGGACACTCAGAATGGTCCAAAACGTCGAGAAAAGTGGTTTAGAAAAATGTATGTGCGCGTGTGCACGTGCGTGCGTGCGTGCGTGCGTGCGTGCGTGCGTGCGTGCGTGCGTGCGTGCGTGCGTGCATGCGTGCGTGCGTGCGTGCGTGTGTGTGTGTGTGTGGCTGGCATGTAAAATTCAAATTTAGATACCTAAAGAACGGCTCATTCAATCGAGCTGAAATTTGGCACACACGTGGGGCAGGTAGACACCATTGTTTGTAATCATTTAAAAAAAAAATTAAACATAAGATTATTTTTTATTAAATTTTGAATTTTTTAGAAAAATGTCTGTATGTTCTCTAGCTTTCGCAAATTTGTAGCTATTCAGCTGAATAATTGTGTTACATATAAAGCTATGTTAAAGAATGATCGGTTATTGAATTTGGAACAAATCGACAAATAGGTTTCTATTCAATTTTGAATTTTTCGAAATAATTTCATTTTTCTCTAACTCACGTTAAATCTCACCAAATGGAATGCAATTTTCTACAGATGAAAAACAATATTAAGCGCTGCTACGTATCAGATTTCGTAACTCACAAATTTTACACCATGCTTCCTCTATGAGGAAGCCAAAATTGATAAACAAGCTTCCTCATTTGGTATTTGGTGTCTTTGAGAAAAATCGAAATTAACGAGAAAGCAATATGCAAAGTTCTACTTTGCAGCCTTTTGCTTCCTCATAGAGGAAGCTTTGTTTTCGTATGCTAACATTTTCATGTCAGCATACTCAGAATGGTCCAAAACGTCGAGAAAAGTGATTTGTACAAAATGTGTGTGTGAGTGTGCGTGTATGTGCAGATTTCCTTGTAAGCACGATAACTGTCGTAATTTTAGCTGTATCTTCTTCAAATGTGACATGCAAGTGGGCTGTCATACAACAACGTTTGAGATTGTAGCTAACGCGAATCGGTTGAGAAATAAAAAATGTTCAGCATTTTGAAAATTACGTAAATTGATCAAACCATGATGTCTACCAAATTTGGCGAGAATCGATAGAGTGGTTCTAACTTTATTGTAATTTCAAAAAATGTTTAACTCTCTGCAAAGACTTCAACTCCTGTAAATTCTGAGATATCCGGCTGCAATTTTCGACATGATTTCACGATTATTGATTATCAATGATGAATTTAGTCAAAGGAACTGTTGACATATCGGTAAATTTCGAAAAAAGTCGAAATTTTTTGCAGATTTAGCTTAAATATGGTTCACATATGGACTACCATTGAATAAGGGTTGAGTACAAATATGACGCAAATCGGTCAAGTGGTTCGAATTTTATGCCATTTTGAATTTTTTTGTAAATGTCATTTGAGCTCAAACAAGTCTTCAAAGTAGAACCTTGCAAATTGCTTACTCATTATTTTTTGCATTTTACTAAGCTTCCTTTATGAGGAAGCCAAAATCGATCAACATACTTCCTCATAGAGGTAGGTTCCTAAAAAGCAAAAAATAATGAGGAAGCAATTTGCAAGGTTCTACTTTGCAGGCTTTTTTAAAATTATTTAATAGATATATAACGCACAATAAAAGAAAAATATTCTGAAGAGATCCTGATCAGGGCGAAAAGTAAAAATAACATCATCATTCATTGAGACCGTCTTTCACCCAACTTCCACAACACTTTTTCTCATACATGCTCAATGCTTCATCCACTCATATCATCAATAAACATATCCTTTCCCCAATCCTTCAATAATAAATGTAATGTGAAAAAAAACAAGTAAAAAATCAGCTCTTTTTCGAGGCGTCACAATGTTGTTCCCCTTAATATGGTAGTGCTACGTAAAAGAGCAACGACAGTGGTTCGTACGTTCATGATATTCCAACATATCAACTACAAGGAGCCACATAAAAAAAAGAAAAAAAAAAGGAAATGGATTTCGATTTGAGCGCCACTGCGAACGGTAAACAAGCCTCTCCTGGCTGACGATGGCCTCAAACAACAGCCAAGTTCAAACATTTCATTTCATATACTATAGCCACCCAGTATATGTATCTATAACATTTTATATATACTACAGTGTGCGCTTATAGACCATGTAGAGTTCCGATATCTTAGCGATCGTTGTATCGAGAACGTAATGGTTAGATAGAGCGCTTCATATCGCGTGTCTGTCGCACAATAAATGACCAAGAGGGGGCGTGTGACATAATTTATTATTGAAAGACAACAATAACAGTGACAACTAGTTGTAACACTCGATGGAAGCCTCGAAGGGATCGAAAAAAGGGAGAATCAAGACTGGAATCTATAATACTGTTGCTATAGGGCTAAAAAAATATGTGACAAAATTGAACTGAAAGAACGTGTTGCACGTTTTACTTGGCGACCATACGGTCGATATTTCTTGAAGGGATATATACTTTGATGTATTTTTATCTTTTGAAAAATTGACACAATTGTTTATACCGAAATAATTGAAACTTTTTTTTTCGAATTAATTTATCGAAAAATACATATGTTAAAACTTGGGGTCATTAGTCACACGTGTCATTCATCGACCACTCTGGTTTTCTTTATCAATGATAAAGACAGACACTTTGTGTTTGAAAACTCAATCGAGAAACTTTTGTGCCGCCTTTTAGGCAACAGTAGATATGGATTTTCATTGCTCAATTTACAGAGATATTTTGTATTGCATTTCAAAGAAAATTGGATAATACACAAGGTATTCCTGGCCAACTCAGTAAGCGTTCAATAATTTTTTATACAATTCCATATGCTCGAAAACACTTTGAATTTTTTTTAGATTTGTTTTTCATGAATTTTTGTAATTTATTTTTTTTTTGTACCAATTAAAAAATTTTGCAATTTTTCTCAAAAATCCTATATTGGACATCAACATTTTTGAGCTTTGACCCAAAGTCGACCAAAAATGTTTGCGTCGTTTTTTTAAAGCCATTTTTTCGAAAAAAAAAAACGCACATTGAAAAATGGAAAAATATGAAACGAGATATCAGTTCATGGTCGATTGTTTGCGTAAACATTTCATTCATAACGCAAGATCATTTTCGAATTTTGCTTAAGCTTTTTTTTTTTTTGTTAAAAAAAAAAACATAGATTAGATAATGAGATGTTGAAATAGAAAATCAAGACATTTTAACTCTCGATTTTTAAATTTCTTAAATTCAACACCAACTAAAAACTCAACCAAAAGCCAACCATCACAGTTCTCAGCTCAAAGTTGGAATTAGGTTTACTTTATTCTTATTCAACCGTAAACCAAAATAAGAAAAGGCGTGATGTCTCTGACTTTTGTAAAACTTCGACAATTGTGCTAAATAATTCTTCATAAGTGCAAATTTCATCTGCCTCATTTTTTTACACTGTTCTGTAATTTTACATTGTAATTGTTTAATATTCCTTCAATGTAAATAAGTACAAAAAAATATTCACAGTGTATGTGGGTCGTCTCGACGAGCTTCTCAAGTTACAGGGCACGCCTGTTACGTCACAAAGAACATGGAGAGTTAGGGGAGTGTGTAGCACACCGGTTGATCTTTATTTTCTCTTCTTCTTCTTCTTCTTCTTTCGTCATCGCGTTTAAGTGTGTAAGAATCGAGAGTGGCAAAGTTGAGACATCGAGGACTCGACAAATTAATCGAGGCGTGCGATCGGAGACGGTTGTCTCGATATGTTGCCAGCTGCTATATAGTCATGTCTTCGTCAGGAGGCTCGACAATCGCGGATACACGCGAACAAGGCTCGTCACGAGTTGTGCACGAGCAAGCGATTCGATGCTAGCCGTTTTATCTCCCCTCTCTCTCTCTCTCTCTCTCTCTTTCTCCTACTCTTTCTCTCTCTCCTGTCTCGATGCTTATATCGATCGACATAGTCCTGATCGACGTCGTATCGACGGAGCAAAGACGTTCTCATCGGACGACGAAGAGCAGAGGTATAAACACACACACATACGTCTCTCCCGCTGCGTTATACAAGCTCAATGGGCGATGATGTCAATGACCCGCAAGAAGCGCTCCCTGACAGCGAAATAAGAAGCGCCACGATAGGAAAATGCGACAAGCGTATAGCCTTGAGCGAAAGCAAGCAGAGGGGATTGTCACACCTGTCGAACGTTTTTGCTCGACTAAGCTTTGCGACTATCCGCGATGAGTTAAGAGTAGAACTGACGATTAAACTGAGCATGAAATGGTGTAGATTATATTTCGATACCCCAAGCGTTGCACTACTTAGGGGTTTATCAGAGTCCGGCATAATTGTTATGAAAAATTGTTCATTACAAATCACAAGGGGTTCATTGAAATTACGTTAGATTTCATTAACTTTCAGTGATTATAATTGCCCAGATAAAATAACAATTACTTTCAGTAATTGCAGTTAACCGGAAAAAAAGTATTACAATTACTCGAGTGAATTGTGATTGAAAGAATTATTTATATAGTTTTTTTTTTCGTCCCAACCCTGTATGAAAGAAACTGGCGGACCACTCACGTTGTAATAACTCAAGTAGACGTAAGCGTTTTGTTGCAAAGCTTAGAGAAGTAACGCAACCGGGATAACAACCAAAGAAGTGAAGCAATAATGATAGTAATAAAACGAAAAAAAAATATGCCAAGGTATTCTTCGATAAGCCCCTTGGGATATACTTAATTATTCAGTAGCTCTGGGTGCCCACTATTCTGTACACACCTTCATGTACATGTGTCAATGTTGTCTACATTACGTTTTTTTTACCGGGATTTTTGTGGCCAATGATTTGCAAGAATTATCATTAAATAAAATACGTTTACGTTTATGCTAATTTGTATGAGTTCATAATTATTATGGAAACAGCTTTTCTGGCTTTGGCGTTAAGTATCTCGTGTTCAAATGTTCGTGCACACACGCACACGCACACGCACACGCACACGCACACGCGCACGCACACGCGTACGCACACGCACACGCACACGCACACGTGCACGCACACGCACGTGTTCACTGCTTAGAAAAAGTATAAGAGCAGATTATTTTGATTATTTTTCCATGCAAATGTGGAGAGAGCAAATTGCTGATGTGTTGTTCTTAAATTCCACGTCGTAACCATGTGCTTGGCTCGCCGCGTCGTTCGCTTGTTGTGCGAAATAATACACAAGCAGCCATTCATATCTTCTTTAGGTGTCTGTGTGTTGCCAGGAACGGCTCGTTCATTCATCAGAAGAAGAACGCGAATGTCATTCAACTACAAAAGTTTCTTCTGCAGTCCAATGTTCGCCTGTTTCGTCTTGCCGACATTTTTATTTTCGTGAAAATAAACAGCCGGAAAAAAACGCGGTTATGCTATATGTTCAGGATAGAATCATAGGGATTGTTGAATACTGATCGTTGAACTCTATTTATTGCAGCTTATAAAGAATAATATCTATTGAAATAAAAACTATATTTTATAAAAATATAAAATATAAAATTATTTTTTTTAATTCATTAATGATATTAGGAATCTACGATATTTAAATTAACTGTAAATAGTTGTCATATTACTTTTTGGTCACATTACTTTTTCTTTGTTTAAGAATTAATCATTTTGTGGATATGAATTTCAATATATCTCATTTCGAGGATTACCCATCCGTGATTAATTCCAATAGTTACTTAATATTCGATAAGAGAATAAAATATCGATAAAGATGATTTTATATTTTGAGAACGAATGTTTCGATTTGATTTATAGCTGGGGAAATTTTCTTAAAAATTTAACAACAAATATTTTTTAAATTTAACAAATGTGATCTGTCACTTATAATTGCACCAAAAAAAAATTGTAAATTCATGATATAAAAAAAAATTCAAAAGAATATGAAATTATGTTTCAATTCCAATATTCAAAGAATTTATATTCTGCTTAAATTGTAGCATGAAAAATAAGGACAGAACTACTCAGCATTTCACCTGTGATCTTTAATTTAAATTGGATGCTGTACGTTCATCAGATGTAAAAAGCTATTTTTTAAAAATTTCTGTCACTGAAGCTAAATAAATGATTTATTGCTTTAGCCTCTGTATCATTGATCGAGTCTCGATGTGCTCTCATTTCAATTGTCGACCCTAGAAGCTTGGTGTATCCCTTTGTCTTGTAACACGCAAATAAGAAGACTACGAACATACGGAGGAGCACATAAAGAGAGAGAGAGAAAGTGAGTAGTGAAGTCTTTGCGCTGTGGGGTGTGCACTGTCGCGTTCGTATGTACGTAAAGTGGAAAGTTCCCTCGGGGGGCATTGCATTGCTAATTGACGCGATAGTTTCTGCATCGATCAAATTGACTACGACGAGAGCGAGAGAGAAAAAAGGAAAAAGAACGAGAGCATCAACGATGCACGCTCGATGTACGCCGGAGGCTACCGGACTTTGGACCATTTATTTGTATCGACGTTGAATCTCACGGGAATATAATAACGCTTATAAAGTACTGTACATCCGTCGTCGATTGATCGATTTTGCCTTCGTACTCGGCGTTTAACACTCGGTAAAAGCTTAGATACACCAACGATGAAAGAAACAAAAAAAAAAGGGAAAAAATTTAATTTCATGCGTTTTAATTCTTTACAGACATGCTAATTTATCGTTTCCTCGACGAATTATTAATAATCTACTACTATTTTAATAGCGATGACTCAATTTCCGATAACGAACATATATACTCGCGGGCTCGAAGAAATTTCAAACGCCAGCTAATAATAAGTTTCAAGTGTCTATCGAAAACTCGCAATCGCGTTTTCACAAATATCGTTATACATGACACCATAAGTGTGTGTGTTTTATTAATGAAGATGAGACCTTCTGATGAGCGTGAAAAAAAAAACGGTATATCAATTCTACTCCTCGGTTGCTTTCGTGATGATTTGGTACGCAATATGTCGCTTCATACAAAATGGGGCCTTGATCGTTATATCTGCTGAGCTTAGAGATATACGCATCAGGCGCGACACGCCTATCTCTTTCTCGTTTAACAGATGTGTGCTTTAGTGGAACGAGAAACGATGTCTATAAGGTAGAAAAACGCGACTAAACGGAGCCCCGGAAATCTCGGCGCCCGACGTGAACCAAGGTTTCATTCAATTTGCACCGCTTTAACAATTATTTTTGGTATCATATTGAAACTAGACGAGATTGCGTCGTTGTAGTTCTGACGTTATTACGCTTTAGATATTCAATATCTTAAAGTAAACGTCGTAACAGAGACGAGAACTTCATTCCGCCCTATGTTTTAATCCTTTGAAGCATACATTTTCCCGTACATAAAATGCACTCGAAATTTGGTACTCGAGGGATCTTTGGGGTCGCTCATTTTGAGCTCATCCGATCTCTCAAATACGTCAAATAAAAAGACGACCAGATTATCGATGCATTCTCTCAAATAGGGCAAATCAAACAACGGAACAGTAAATTCGAGTAAACGAGAAATTCAAAATGGCGGACTCAATTTGTGGCGAAAGAAAGGGCAAAGTTACTTGATTTGGATAAAATTCGATGCACGTGGGGACTTTTTAGGCAGCTGAGTGTGCAACTGTAATATTTTATTTTAGTGTTAAACCAAATTGTACTTCTTGTTGCTTCCTCATAGAGGAAGCTTTGTTTTCATGAAAACATTTTTTTTTTTCGGGATTTTCATGTCAGTATACTCAGAATGGTCCAAAAAGTCGAGAAAAGGGATTTAGAAAAAATGTCCGTATGTATGTGTGTGTGAGCAGGGCTTCGAAAATTCAATCGCCTCTCACTCAGTAACCGTTTGTGCGACCAGGCTCAAATTTGGCACGCAAGTAGAGTATTTGTCCCTCTTTGAATGTTGCGATTTTTAAAAAAATATATACAGTCAATTTTTTATGTAGTTTTTAATTTGTTGAAACAAGGGCGTAGTCGCTTTAACTTTCGTAAAAGTTCGCCGATTTAGCTAAATAGTTCTTCATGACCGGAGATATGTTCAATGTTGTTTGGTATTGAATTTCGATGAAATCGGTAAAGCGGTTCGGATTTTAAAGCATTTTCAAATTTTCGGAATTTTTTTGAAAATTCTATAACTCGAGAACGGTTCAAATAACTAATCTAAAATTCAGCGTCAAATTTAAATGGAGTGTGTCAATGTTTAATACCAAATTTAGGCAAAATCGATAAAGTAGTTCAGATTTTATAGAAATTCGCATTTTCGCAATATTTTATAAAATGCTATAACTCGAGAACGGTTCAAGTATGTGATGTAAAATTTTGCATAATAGTTAAATAAAATGTGTCGATATTTAATATTAAATTTATCCGAAATCGATAATGTAGTTAAGATTTTGTCGGAATTTGTATTTCCGTAATTAAAAAAAATACTATAACTCCAGAACGGCTCAAGCAACTGATCTACATTTTTTGCATAAAACTTAAGTGAGTCAATAAGTGCGTCAAATAAAATGTCGGTCGGGCAGTAGCTCTCGCAAATTACGGGATATTTTATTTTCTAGTGAAAAAGAAGTAAAACAAGGCTGTAAAGTTGAACTTTGCAAATTGCTTCCTCATTTTTCCACTTTTGACGAAGCTTCCTCTATGAGGAAGCCAAAATTGATCATCAAACTTCCTCATAGAGGTACCTTCGTCAAAAGTGGAAAAATGAGGAAGCAATTTGCAAAGTTTTTAAAATGTATTGTAATGTAACGTAAGCAATGTTTAAACGCAAAACAATAACAAAACGGGACTATCTATGGACGCGACAAATCGTGCATCAGTTTAGTCAATGATGTTCAGACCTTTTTTTTCTATCTATTTACCAAGTACAGCACAGATAAAACGGCTTTAAAAACCTGTAGCGAAAGTAGCACGTTCGGGCCAAAAGGTGAGAGCAACAAAAAGAAAAAAAGAAGAAACAAAAAAGGTACAACAGCAATCTCAAACCGGGACTGACTAGTAAGCATCCCGAACCTACACAACATTCACGACCACCAGATTTCGCTCTTTTTTCTTCGTGTCTTATATGTAAAAAAAAATAAGAAAAGAATAGAAAACCCGTAGAACTCGAGAGACGACGTCGAGAAAGATCGCTGTCAGATGAACGTCTACACAAGCGTAAAGGAGAAGCTTTCGCAAAGATAAAAACTGTCCTGATCAGACGAAATTTAATACATTCCCAAACAAAAGTTTCGCAATATTGTACTTAATTTACAACAGGATTAAAATTTGGAAACAATCGACTGTATTTACAATACTAAAAACATAGATTCAATAATAATAATAAGTTATTGATAAAAGTGCTAACTTGTCAAACTATATTTTCTAAACTAGTTTATTAATAAATTGTTTGCATAATTGTTACTTAAAAATCAATGTTCTTAATATCTCCAATCAAGTTGATTTATTTCAACTCAAATTCTAATCGATACTAACTTTTAGTTGTGAATGTTCAATCATTTATTCGAAATAGATGATTGATAATTCAGTAGAAAAGATAGAACAATCCAGCCTTTATGGTAATTCGAATATTCCCTGTTTAAATGGCACGAAGCTTGAGTTTTGTAGATAAGCGAAAGAAAAAAAGAAAAAGCTTTTGCGTAAAAAGCCTATCACCACGGTTTATTATCCTAGTGAGTAGCGCGTCATGATCCTTACATAAAGAAACTCGTTCTACGATGACGGTAAGAGCAGACCGGTGTATCTACATTATATGAAATGGTATGCAATATTAAGAGGTCGAGCGTCGGGTCTCTTCAAAGATAGTAAAAAAAGAAGTAAATCTCATTTATTGTTTATTATTGATGAGTAATCATCAATAATATAATTAATGATGATAAATAAAAAAATTAATATTGCATCCCTATCAACAAAAATTTATCCTTTACTTTGTCGTGTACAATTTTCTTTTTTTTTTACTTGTCATGTATTTGCAAAAAAAAGGCACGAGTACGATATCCATGGCGCCTCGATTTCTCGCTCGTTTCCGGTAGTACTTCTCATAGGGAATAAAAAAGTTCATTAGGTATATAGTGCTAATTATTTTAGTTTCCGAGATATTTAATTTTTAAGATTTTAATACGGTGTAAAAAAATGGGCAGTATTACGATTTGCGGGGCGCCAGGATTTGACCGTGGATTTATCATTCTTGGACCGAGACATAACAACAACAACAACAACAACAATAATTATAATTATAATAATTCGTTTACGGGGGGCTTCGCCCTACCTAAAGCACCTAAAGAACCTAAAAAAATTTTAAAAATTAAAAACTAAAGAACCTGAAGAACCTAAAGATCCTAACCTGCCTAATCCTAACCTAACTAGAATGTACAAAAAGCATCTTCCACAACTTCGCAAAATCGAAAATACTCGAACACCTCTCAAAAATGACGTTGTCATGTGTTGGGGGGTGTTCGTTCATATTTCTCAGGTGGTCAGGTGGTGGGGGCATTTTTAAATATTTTTTTCTACTATATTGGATCCGCCATTTTGAATTTTTTAATTGTATGGTCATATTCGTAATCAGCATCCTCAATAATCATTACATACAAAATATCAATAAATTCGTACGCAGGAAAGTCAGAGACGAAGATGTAATAATTATACAAATTAAAATAATTAAAAAATGGATATCTCGAAAACTAGAGCAGTATAGTCCATACGAACTTTCTAAATCTCATTGAGAAGTACTACCGAAAACAAGCGTCAAAAATCGGCGCCACGGAAATCGTACTCCCCCCCAAAAAAAAAAAATATTTCAGTTCCAATCCGTTACGAATGCGTTGCATAAATGGCTTTTTTTGTTATACTTAGGCAACGGATTTTTTTGTACAGACTTGAAACTTTTTGAGGGTTTAGTTTCAACTCTTATATACAATTCGTACTAGTGGATTATTAAATTTCAATCTAGAAGTATTTTTTTAATAATTAATGGAACATTAGGGAAACACTTGATATATTTTTTACTTGCTTTATTTAATTTTCATTGGCTATTAGAAATAGAGTTCAGAACGGGGAACTCAAGCCCTAGAAAAAAAATGATGTTTTGAACGTTGACGCGATATTTGCGATTACCTTTTGTCAGAAATTCAAAAGTTGCTTTAGCTTCTCATTTTCTATCTTGTCTATTGCGTATGCAGTCTACCAGTAGAGGAGCTTAAGATAAAAGCTCACGTGCTCACTTTTGAAAGTTTTCTGTGCAGTTAATCATTTGTCTAGTCTCATCGACTTTGCACTTGTGCTCAAAGTCGAGAGTTCATCATCAGGATGAGACTCGTCAGCTGTACTGCAGTACTTGACTCCCCGTTCGAACTTACGCATCATCGCCAATTAAGTATTTGATAATTCCTACCCAACCACTATTCGTCGTACTCGGTTAATTAATTAATTCGTCATACTGCGCACTTCTTTCATCTAGACTTCTGTAATAATATTTATTCTTGCAATCCAACACAGATCAACGTAATTGCTGATCAAAAAAGCTTTGCAAAAGGGAAAAAATATTTGGAAAAAAAAGCAATGTGCTTAATTAATTAGCTAGATCTTAATGTGGAAACTTGGCGAACCGTAATTAAAATATCAAGTACAAATGTATACAAAATTCATTTCGAGATCAAGATGGGAAATTGAGCGGGTAAAAGAGAAGGATTAGAGACTCTTGGGTAGAAGATGAGGAGAGAAAGAGAGAGAGAGAATGTGCGCCGTGCAGAGTTGTTGGACGGCGCCAGGAATCTGTGCAGACACCCTCCAATGCATCCGACTCGACGTCAGGGATGTCACGGTCATTCTCTACCGTTATTAATTAAAAAACGTGGAAGCGCGTAGACGCCAAGTACTTTAAAAAAAGTGTTAACTCAACGCCACGATTTAAGTGGATCTCTTTCGATTATTTATACACGGGACATTGCGTCCTGGGAGATTAAAATACTCAATGATGAACATTTTAATTACCCCACCCATAGTATCAATAAATCATATTTATTTGTTTAGTGGTTTTCACCTGTTACAAGAGTGAGGAAACCCACCGATATCTCTTTGAGAGAACCCATCGCAAACCATCTACCAGCCATGTGAAAAACCAATGACGGTCCAACACCTTTTGATGGAATGCCAACGACACCGAGCCACCCGAACATCTCTATGACTACCAAATTCGTTGAAAGAGTGCTTCGCAAATGAGATCAACATCAAGAAAATGCTACGATTTTATAAAGTGATTGATATATATGAAATGATTTAACGACTTCTCTTAGAGTACCAACGCAAAAGTATGAAATTCAACACCATTTCCACTGCATAGACGCTAAAAATTATGCTGTTATTGCGACTATAAATATAGGAATAAAAAAAAACAGTGAGGAAAGCAAAATTAACGAATAAACGTCCTCGCAGAGGTGGCTTTGTAAAAAATGAAATTTAATAACGAAGCAGTGTGCAAAGTTCAACTTTGCATCATTTTTATTGGTATGGACCTACAATTGTTGACTCAGTTCGGAAAATCAAGTGTTTCGTGCGCGCCATATCACCGATCCCTGGTTTCCCAGGGAGAGTGGTATTTGGATTTGGAAAAGGTGGCTCTCGAGAAATCGTCGCAGATTAACGATGATTGGCTCTACATTGCAAAGGCCTTGAGACACTTTAACGCGGTGTCTCGCAGTCGTTACAACGCTAGTGACAGTCTACATCGAGACAGCTCCAGATTCGTTTCGCGAGTAAAAGGCGAGCATAATGAAAAATACTAAGAAAAGAAAAATAAAAATAAAGGGTATCGACTGTGCAGGAAGGGATAAATCTACTTCAGCATCCGTTATTTTATTATTCGGGGAACTGTTGCTGTTGTTATCAATCGTTTAGATAATTTAGTCAAGAGTCTTTTTATCCAGATTCGAATTTTTTATTCATTATGAAGGAAACTTTGTTTTTTTTTATGAAAAAAAAAAATCGCCCTTTAATTATTTTTTTAGTAATTTGCGTTCCCTTAGTTTATAGTGGTGACTTTTTTGTTGGTCGTATAAATAATTTAATTTTTTTCCAGCGATTTTTACAGAATGCCGAGATTATTTTTACGAAGTGTCTTCTCGTCCGGAATACGGATGAATAATCGTATATTATTCATCCGGAAACTAATAGAATTCGTTCTTTTTTCCACTCGTCGAATTTAAATATACATGCATATCTCTGTCATTATTCCGATTCTCTTGCCTGAAGGAGTTTTCAGATCTTGATTTTTTTGTTCGTTTCTTTACGTTTTTTTTGGGTTCGGGCACCTCCCTTTCTTAGTACACATTATTATTCTCAAGTTACTTTTGGCTAAATAAATGTTCATTATTGTACTTGGACAAATAACCTGGGATTATTTTTTCGAACAGGTTATAAAAATCTAACCCCCAAGGCTCCGGCCCCAATGCAGTACGGTAGGTATGTAAAGGAATGAATGTGCTGACGAATGAGGGCAGGGGTTGTTCAGGGGCGAAGCCCCTGGTGGGGTCAAGGAGCGAGGCCCGGTGGCGAGGGTCGCGAGGGGGAGGGGGGGGGGGGCGAAGCCACCCGACTGTAACAAAACAAAATTTGTATTGCTTCAGATACATTTTTTCATTATTCACAATGATACACTGTTCCATCCTCGGAATCGAATCCTCTCGACAAATAACATACGATTATTCGTTGGAATAGATCTCAAAAATCTTACCAATGCATATTGTGTTACTAATATTTTGTTTTTTTTTTAACGATATTCACTTTATCCCGGACGAATAACATACGAATATTCGTCCGGATGTGTTTTGTTAACAATTTTTAGGGTTGCCCGGACGAATAACATACGATTATTCGTTCGGTTAAACTTTGTTAACAATTTTCAGGATTACTCGGACGAACAACATATGATTATTCGTCCGGATATGTTAATTTTACAATTTTCAGGATTACGCGAATGAACAACATACGATTGTTTGTCCGGATATGAGGCATTCCATGGCAGTTCAGCCAACAAAAAAAAAAAATCCGTATACGTTATGAAAAACCACGTATTTTCATTTTTTATAAACGTCTGTCCGATGAATCCTTCCCAAGATACAGCGATCTGAATAAAAAATGAAAAAATGCTAATATCTCAACAGGTTTCATCTGTATAATTTTGAAACTTGGTGAAGTTTTTACAAAAATATTATTGGATTTCTTGCAATTTTTTATTTTTGAGTGGCTGAACTGCCATGGAATGTCTCACATCTATTTTTAACGATTTTTAGGTTTACCCGGACAAACAACATACCATTATTCGTCCAAATAGATATGGAAAATCTTACAAATCCGCATTCGCAGAAATAACATACAATTATTCGCTCGAATAAATCTCCAAAATCTTACAAATACATATTCGGACGAATAACATATGAATATTCGTCCGAACAAATCTCGAAAATATTACGAAATTTCACTGAACAAAAAACAAAGATATGAATTTGGCCATTTGCCAGACGAACAGCACCGATTTTTTCGTCCGGCTTCCGGATAAGGCGATACAGCCTTATTTTTATTTGCAATAAGAGCTTTAAAGAAGACTTAAGCAGTACTTAGGCAGCTAATTCGTGTGCCATAATTTGTTTAACTGATGGTACCTTGAAACTATTAATACTGGTACATTCCAGAAAGCATAGAATTTTTTTTTCATGAAATCGAATGAATAGTGCGCGAAGGAGGCTCTCGTTACTCCGATAACCGGCGCGAATGTAATCAAATAGCTCCAAGTATCGAATGTCGGGCAATCGATTGAAACACCCCGGCCGCGCGTTCCATTGGACTCGGGAGGCATAATCGATTTGCGTCTTTATCGTCATGGCAACAAATGGACCTATGCGATTATACTACTATAGACGTATCAACTGAGGTAAACGTTTCCGACTGTTGAAACGCTAGCCGAAGACAATGTCTCTCTCCCTGGAAATATATGCATACGTATAAACGCATTTACAACATTTGTTTCTGGTATTTTCCGGATTCGGTGTAAAAAAAATAAGAAAAAAAATGGGAGTATTAACGAACGCTTAAAAAGAAAGAATGTCGACTGTAGATTGCAATGTTTTCATAATAATGATAAAAGCAGTGCGTGCTCGAAAAGCTGTTATATAGCGAGATATATATTTATGATTCTCAGTCCCGAAACAGATTCTTTCTGCATTGCGACTCAATTCGCATTGGCTATACGCATTCTCAGACAATAATACGGTGTCAAACAGAATTTCAACTAATTTTTTTCGCAGAGAAAAAAAAAGCGACTTTAATATGATGTATATGAGGTATTCCGGGCTAACTCAGCAAACGCTCAACCCTGATCCATTCCAATTCGCTCCATGATTTTTTATACTATTCTATATGCTCGAAAAAATGCTTAAAATTTCTTTAGATTTTTTTTTTACTGAAACTTTTTTTTTCATGACTTTTTTTAATTCCAATTTTTTGCATCGATTTAAAAATTTGAGATGTTTTTCAAAAATTCTGTATTAGATATCAAAATTGTTGAGGTTTGATAGAGAGTGAGCAAACGTTTGAGACGATTTTTGAAGCCATTTTTTCGAGAAAACAATAAAAAAAAATTAAAACATGGGAAGAAAATGAAGCGAGATCATAAGAACAATCAAATTTTCATCAATCATCAATCGTAAGAACATCAAATTTTGGATTTTCACCGTGCTTTCCAACAACATTTTTTGTAAAATTCTCCGATTTTATTTTATGCTATTTTTCAATTAAATAAAATTGCCACTTTTTCCCTCCGAAACAGCATTTCCGATTTAGCTAAAATTTTCACATTTTCTTCTTTCAAATATTTAGAATCTTAGAAAAAATTGGCGAGATGGGCGGCAATTTCGCCACAGAGTTACAGCTCTTCGAACGAATTGGATTGGATTTGGATTTTCCGGTTTGGATTTTACGTCAATTTGAACATTTTTTTGCTCGGATTTGTTGTTCGGGCAATAGCGATCGCAATTCTTGAGATATCAGGTTCAAATTTGCACCACATGTCAGGTATCACGAAGTATGAGATGGTATTGAATTTCAACAAAATCGGTAAAGTGGTTCGGATTTTATGTAATTTTGAAATTTCTTGTCAAATATCTTGTTCGGGCAATAGCGGCCGTAATTTTTTATACATCGGGTTCAAATTTGGACCACATATCGGCTATCACGAACTATAAGATGGGATTGAATTTCAACAAAATCGGTAAAATGGTTCAGATCTTACGTAATTTTGAACATTTTTTTGCTCGGATTTGTTGTTCGGGCAATAGCGATCGCAATTCTTGAGATATCAGGTTCAAATTTGCACCACATGTCAGGTATCACGAAGTATGAGATGGTATTGAATTTCAACAAAATCGGTAAAGTGGTTCGGATTTTATGTAATTTTGAAATTTCTTGTCAAATATCTTGTTCGGGCAATAGCGGCCGTAATTTTTTATATATCGGGTTCAAATTTGGACCACATATCGGCTATCACGAACTATAAGATGGGATTGAATTTCAACAAAATCGGTAAAATGGTTCAGATCTTACGTAATTTTGAATTTTTTTTGTTCGGATATCTTGTTCGGGCGGTAGCCGACCGGTATTAAGTCGAACATTGCACATTGTTTTTTTAATTTTCCACCTTTCACAAAGCTTCCTCTATGAGTAAGCCAAAATCGGCGATCACATTACCGCTTAGAGGTAGCTCTGTGAAAGGTGGACCATGAGGAAGCAATGGCCCTACTTTGCACCATTTCTTTTTTTAACCTCATCACCAATTATGGGTACAATTAGCAAGAAACTCCAGAAACCTGTATCCACATTCCGAGGACCATCTTTTTTATAAGATACATGAGCTTGCGAGTTCAAATTTGGTGATTTTAAATTGTTTATGGTAGTGCTTTAATATATAATTTAAGTTCTTGTATCATTTATATTAAAAAAAGAATTCTTTTTAAAAGTCTTTTGTTACCGACCGTAGTCGATAACAAAATCTTCTCCAGCATCGCCTTCTGGTAAATCCTTGCGATCCAAAATTAAACGCTGTACTAGATTGCAAAAATTGTATACATTTTAATGGAGAAACTATATTGTGATCTTAGAGGAGTTTGGATTAAAGTACTTCTTACTTAAGGGGACCGAGTTTACGTCAAAAATCATAAAACCTTAATACAATATATTTAAAAAAAAAAACATTTTTGAAACAATATTTTTTTTTCAGATGTACATGTAAAATAATAATTATTTAAAATCCACGGAAAATTAAATTTTGTCACGTAATCAGAAAACGCAACGATGTTATACATTTGAATCTTGAGGGAAGACGAAATCTACTCAGTCGGTAATATAAAAACTGTAAACAATTATACCGCCGATGTCGAACGTTTTTGCACGAAAGAAAAATCTTCACATCATGCATCTTTCAATTCATATTGTAGGACTTTTCTTTTTTTCCGAGTTTAAATTAAATTAAGTTTCCGACTATAAAATTATCTCCCCCCCCCCCAGTTATGTAAGTTTCGCCTCCATATTTCAAACAGAAATAAAAAAAAAAAACTCAAGAAAGTGAACAAAACACCAACGAAATCTTAAGAATTTTTTTCTGTTTGTTTTAATTGAGAAAAATATAAAGAGAAGGTCTTTGGGAATTCACAATTGCCCATCAAGCCCTGAGCTTACTCTTACAAGGAAAAAAAAATTCCTTGTAATTAATTGATAAAAAAGAAAATGTATTGATTGAAATTGATTTAATTAATGAATTTTTTTTTATCAATTAATTACAAGGATTTTTTTTTATGGAAAAAAAATTCACCAATTTCAATCAATTTAAAATTCTTTTTTTTTTTAATTGAGAAATATATAAAAAGAAGGGCTTTAGATTTACGCATTTACCCATCAAACTCTCAGTGACCGCTTAAAAAAAAAAAAAAGTCTCAAAGCGGTCACGTCGACATCTAGAAAGAAAAAGAAGAACTATAACGCTTTGGCAAAAGATATATCGAATCTTGGCCGGTACGCTTTTACTACATTGTTTATATGTAAATCTTTTACAGTGATCAGGCTGCTACATCGCACTGATCCAATAGAGGAATCTGGTTCAACAATATTAGTACAAAGACTAAGAACAAAGAAGCTAGAGTCGGCGAAAGCAATCGTAAACAACGCTCATTGGCAGTCTGTTGAACGACGAGGACCGAAGTTCAACATAAGTTGAGAGCATCACGTGAAGACGCATAGAATAATCACGTGAAAAGCTTGGTCAATCTTGTTATGTTTACCACTTTTTCGTGTTGTTATTTTTGTGCAGGAAAAAGAAAAGAACGAATTTCTACTGTTCTTGCAATTCCTTAATAAGAGCACGACTCTGCGATTCCGCATCAGCAAAATATAGCTGTAATCGTAATCATAAATATAAATAGTTCTCGTATTTAAAATAGCCGACTATTTAATATATTTCAATTGCGACGTATTCTGTGAAAATTTGCCTTTCAATGTGTTTTATTTTTTTAATTTTATTTCTTCACTCGAGTCAATAATGTACACTCAAGTTATTTTTTTCGATTTTGTAGGGCATTTTTATATAACGGCGATTTTTTTAAATACAGCCATACATTTTTAATTGCCGTAAAAAGAATGTTTAACTCTTTAAAAAGAGCTTTCATTTGATTTTAAAGAATTAAATGAGTGAAATTGATTTGTCCGAGCAAAGCAATCGAATTTTTCAAAATCCCCCGAAAAAGCAACACTTGGAAATACGTTAAATACATCGAGAGGGAACATTCGAGAATTTAGGTATCGGGTAAACTTAACCTCAATTCAGAACTCGCTAATACGCGGTAAAATTACGCTGTCGTCCAATATACCCGACAAGCTTGTCCAATATTTCGAAAACATATTAACCTTCGATCCCACAAGATCTAATCAATTTGTAAACATGTCTCTAAAACGCTCTTTAATGCCCTTATTTTGAAACCTCAACTTCAAACACATTAAAATTCTATACTATTACAACTTGCAACTAGCACCTGCTTTCCGCACTCAACAAAAAGAAGAATTTCCACGTAATATTGAAATTCTTAGTTTATACCCTCGATTCGCATTTATTTCAAAAACTCTGTGTAAGTACATTTGAGATTCAAGTGAAAATCCGCGAGAATTGCGGTATCGATTGCATGTTCTGCGCACTCGATTCTACTTGCCGCACTAACCTCGTGTTTTTATTTTCCGCTTATTTACCAATAACAACAACATGAGTGATTTCACAAGTTTTATCTTCTATCATAGTTTTTGGGCAATAATAATAACCGCGGCTATGGATTGTGTATGTTGAGAGGAATGATCGCGGCCATATTGTGTTGATATTGTGGCAAGCTATTAGACTCGCATACATATATTTGTGCCCGCCTAAGTTACAGCAGGGCTATCTCGTCGACTGCTACGCGAACCACGAGACACAACATTTTTTTCTCGTTCGTGGCTCTGTTACGAAGGAGATAGAGAGCTCGTTGACTTACCGGCCGTGGCCTTAGAGTTTTTCCCATGATGCCTTCGGCTCTTCCTCTGAAGACGACTCTTCAGTAACATCGTTTCGATAGTTTAACACGATTTAACAACGGTTTCACGCGATTGTTACGCATTATTTATTCGACCGTACGGCAGCCATTTGCCACTCTACGTACTCCGCCATAAAGAGGCCCTACACGTCGTTTCGTTTAGCAGCTTTGGCTTGCAGCCATTCTACCAGTTCTGACGTCATCGAACCTCCTCTCGCAGGGACGTACATAGTCGATGTATTTGTCAAGTCGCTTGTTTATTTCACGGGAGGCGAACAACCACGAGTTCCAAAAGAGAAAGAGAGCATTATTTCTCGTAAAAAAATATTCGGAAGTTCGATACTATTCGTGTGTTATTATAAGCCGAAAGTACTGCGTAATTGAGAGACCACGTATGTAAGACTTCGAGAAACAAATGCTCGTCTGCCTTGAAAAACGTTGTTTACAATTTTTATTACCGACTGAGTAGGTTTGCTCTTCGTTTAAAAATAAAAAAGAAAAGAGAGTTCACCAATTTTCCAAGATATTCTACGTTATCTTTATCGAGAATCGAGATTATAGGGCTAACAAAATAAAAACAAAGGCAATTTTCGTAGAATTAATAATTATTCATGCCTTACCTTCGGAATTCGCAGCTGCGTTATATTTTCTACAGACATCTACCTTATCGGCGGCCAGGAGATCTTTCACAGATTCACAAAAGCGGAGAACAAAAAAAGAAATACTCGTGTGCAAAAACGACGGCGAAAGTTATATTTTTCACACTGTGACAAGAGTTCGTCAAGAAGCAAACAATCTGTGATTTATACTGTGATTCATCTGTCAACATGTAATCGACAGAAAGAAAAAAAACCACACGTTTCCGATGGAAATTCCAAGATCCCAACTTGCAATTAGATGACAGACGCTATTGAAGAAATTACCGCCTGGAGGGAATCATAACGTTGCACACCAGAGTAGAATTGTTTCTGTGTATTTGATTATAAATTCGTTCACTCACATATCGTTGACCAATCGCTGAATATACTTTTTATCGAAACTGGCAATTTAGTCAATAGATTAATCCGCGTTGAAGACGAAAACGGGATTTAACTCGTTTTCGACGTTTTATCGTTATTTGTTATACTTATTAATTGCAATGCTCAAGGAAATTCCACAAATTTCAATCAGAAAGACCTTCTCATACTTTTTGATCGGCAAAAAAAAAGTCGCATCTTTCTTGTTCAGACTATTAAAAAAGTTGTGGTGACAATTTAAAAAAAAATGGAAAATCAGAAGATTGAAAAGAAAATAAACTTCTACAATTTGTTTTATCGGAATTGCGGACAAAAAATAAACAAATGGAATCGTTATCTTTTTATTTATTATTAATAGAATTAACTTGCTTTGCGTAAAACCTGATGAAACCAATTTTTATTTTCGGAAGTTTCAGAAATACTTAAAAAGCGGATTTCGGATGTGTTTTCGTAATATGGTTCTACATAAAGCATAGAATGTTTTAGAATCATTAAACGAACAGTTTCGCCAAAAGTAGTCTTTAAAAATGCTCGAAAATGAAAATTTCAAAAACGTTTAAAAAAAATCACATAGATTCGGAAACATCGCCAAATTTGACTTTACAAAAAAAAAAAAGTTATTAATAATTATGACATTATTATTATTCAAAATAATCTTCAATAACGTTAGTTTTCTTTTCTTCAGATATTCATTTTGTCTCGACATACTTAAATTCTAATCGAATCAAAATTGGTATTAAAAAAAAAAAAACAATTACGATGCACTGGATTTTTCTAAAACTTGTACTGGACGGCAAAGGGAATTGGTCATTGCGTTTCGTGTATAAAAAGAGTTTTATATGAACGTGTATTTAATATTTATTTTGCATATATTTTCTCGCATTGAACGGGTTCCTGTCGCTCCACTTGTTTGTTCTCGACTTTCTTAAGACATTATTTTCTTCTTTTTTCTTTTTATTAATATTATACTATACCAAAGCTCACAGTTAAACCATACATACAATGCAACCATATTCGTTATGTCATCGCGTGAAAATTTATCTGTAGATTATTTTGTTTTTTTTGTTGTTTTTTTTTTTGTAAATAGTTAACGTAAAGGCGGGGAAAAAGAACAATCATAGCATACATACGTCGGGCACCAGAGTTACAAAGTTTTATACGAGATGTTTATTCTCGGCAAGAGATCACTACGGTTATGCAAAAATAGACATTATCCGTTAATCGCAATTTCGAGAAAAAAAAACTACGATCGCGTGCTCCTTCTCTTATATTCTCTAGAATGTCCCCCCAGCAGAGTTGGTGCGTCGTTTCTCGGCAAAACGACGCGTTCGACATTATCGTGGAAAATCAAGTCGATCTTGTTAATCAGAGATTCCTGGCACTAAAAAAAAAGTCCGAAGCCTGCTGTCGTAATCGTAAAATAATTAAATGCTGGTAAATTGTTATTGTTGTTTTTTTTTTAGTTTTACGCCGAATAAAGACTCAACGCGTTTAATCAAGAAAACAGACAACTGGCTTCGTTCTTCTCCAGAGTGTTATAAACATTTACGAAGCACGCGATCACGCTCATTTTAGCGCAATCTACGAACGTTCTTTCACTCTCCTTTATTCACAGAGCTCGCTGGGCAAAAGTCTTATTCGTTTAATAGCGATTTTCTTTTCTTTTTTTTAGCATTCGTACGAATTTGTGGCCTTTCATAAAAATTTGTATTTATAGTTTTTCTGTGCTTTTCTCTGTTTCCACTTTTTTCATATCTATGAAAATTTCCGCTTGATATTAAAATATCGTCGCGGTTTGCTCTTCCGCTTTTGTACCCTAACACGTGTTTTCATTTTCCATTTTTTTTTTCTTTTTTTTTTTTTATGCCCACGCCGTGACTAGAGCTCTGACGAGGCGTGTCAGTTTCATCTTGGTTTGCAATCTCGAGAAACAAGAGAGCGAGAAGAATTGTGCGCGGTTAAGAAAAACAAAAATGGCGTTTCTTTCTTCATCGTGAAATCGATAAAAGTAGATAAATAAATCGTTTATATTTGTAATTATTGTACGAAAAATCAGAGGTGTGTTTATCTATATATATATATATTTATATATATATGTTGTAGGCCTCCAGCCACGGCATTTACGCGAGCGCGCGCTGCGTATCCGAATTTAAACTCCTCACTAAATCTTCCTCAATTTTTTGTTTTTTTTTGTTCTTTTTCTTTTATTCGACATTTCGACAAATAGTGAAGTCATCACAGAAGCATCAATATTATCATTATACTCATTTAGACTACATACTCGTTACTGTTAATTTTTTTTTTTTTTTTTTCTTCATTTTATATCTTCGGTTAGCGCAGTAATATTGCAATGATCGAGTACAAAATGATTTTAAACTTTTGAAGCTTAGTATAAACTGTATAAAGCACTATTACATATATCGCTCGAGGATCTGTACGCAAAACGAGTATCGGTGCCTATTTTTTTTCTTTCTACAAGCTCCGATACTCGCGTGCGTTCAACAATCGCGTTACTTATTTTTCTTTTTATTACGTAGTCGTAGCGACAGTAATCGATTAACTATTCTACTGAACGGAGCGATGCGAGAATTCGAGCTTGTGAGGGAAAACCGTAAAAAAAAAAGAGAAAAAGAAAAGAATATTCGCCGTATTTAGCAAGTGACAAAACACTAATTAATTACTAGCGATAATTCTAATTCGTGATTTTCGCACATCCCTCGCAAACGCGTTTTCTCGTCGGCACGTTTCGCGTAAAATCTCCGCCATTCAAGCCAACATATCAACATCTGATTATGATATTGTATTTTTTTTTTACTTTTAAAATTTTTTTTTCTAAAAAAAAAGACATACCAAAAATGAAGAAATTAAAGGCAATTTCGATTAAACAAATTGCGTCAAAAGCGTAAAATAGCAATTTTTTTTACGCTACCGAAAAGCGCGACGCGTCGAGCGTTGGGCGTTCGGAATGGTACGTTGATGGCAGATGCGTTCACAAGAACAAAAAAGGTCATAGAAGGATCAAACAATCGGACGCTTATCTAGCTTGGTAAGAAAAATAAATGTACGGTAAAAAAAAATGGCGTGCCGATACAATAGCCGCAGGCACGAGAACGAAGAATTATATATATTTTTTGTTTAAAATGCTTATATCAATACGGAGAGATCAATTGACGACGGCAATGATTCTCGTAAACGAGACCGAAAAGAGTAACATAAACAAACAAAAAAAAACAGAACGCGACAGCAGGCGTTTACTTTAAAAAGTTGTTAAAAACAACGAAGAATTATTCTTTACAAATGTTTAATCTCAATCAGTGAATTTCATCGTTTCGCTCACACAGCAAAGAATCCGCCCAAACCCCACCCATTTATTTCTCATATCATTCCAGAAATTAATGAAAAAATGGCACTCATAGAAAGAAAAGGAAAAATAATTGTTGAGTATTTTTTTGTGCTCAAGCTTTCGGCACACGAGTGACGCTCGTTTAACGTTCAAAAAACAAAATCCTCTGCCATCAACGAGGGCGTCGATCATTTAAAAATCTCGTTTTCTCTTCATCTTTTTTTTTTTTCAATCTCATCACTGCGGGAGTCAGGCCGAAAATGCCTGAAACTTCCGTTTATTCGTGTGACTTCTCTGACGACGATGGAAGTTGGGGTCTTTTAGCAGAGGATAAGAAAGATATCCAAGTTGGCTTGGTTCGTACCTAACCGGAGCTTGAAGTCTCCTTCTCAACGGGTAAGGCACTCTTCTGTTCGTCGACTTTGTTGTTCTCCTGGCCAGCCAAGAGTGCTCTGTTCTGTCTTACCAGCTCGGCGCGCCTCTCCTTTAACGGGACAATCGAAAGAAAAGCATTAGCAAATACATTATAACAGCGATTTAATCGTTACTTTTTTTTTTACACATCGACTTGACAAAATAAAATTAACTCAGAAGCTGTGAAAAGGAAAATAACAAATTATACACAAAAAACATTCCATATCAAATTTAGCCCCTAAGAAAAAAGATTTTATCAAATATTATTCTAAAAATCAGTGTATTTAATTCGAACATATGTGCCAAATTTGAAATAAAAATTGAAAAGAAAAAAATGTTTGTAAAGAAAAAATTTCGGATTTATCGCCGCCTTTGATTTTACTTTTTATTTTACGGAATTCACAGAGTTACTTTTTTGTATCCTGAGAAAAATTAGCACTAAATTCGATAATGTTGCCATAAGATAAAATTTAGTTTAAATAAAAATAAGAGTTAAAATATAACACTCTAAAGTTTGTACATTGTGCGTTTCTTTGCGTGTTCTCTTTCTTCCAAAACATAATTTTTTTGTAAATGCTGTACCAATACTCTTGTTTTAAAAATCGGAAAAAATATCGAGAAAGTACTTTAAAATAATAGTAAAAACTATCTAATTATGGGAAATGTCTGAAAGAGTCAGAAAAAAAAAGTAAATTTCACAAAGAGTGCATTACACAGAAAGTAAAATGTGCTCTGAAATGAAATTTTGCGACAATAAAAAAAACGAGAAGGATCTGTCTTAAAATATCCAAATACCACTAAAAAAAATCAGAGAAATAAAAACGTAACGTGATGCAAAATTGAACCAGCGAGTTATTCAATTGAATTACTTGTTGGCGAATGGCTTGGATACGACGCTGAATCTCTCGTTCTCGGTTCACTTCGGCGATCGATGCTTTCATGTCGATTTCAATTTTTTTCGTCTCAAGAACCCTCATTGCGCGGGTCTCTCGTACTTTTGCTATCTTCACCGTATTCTGATTGGCCATATATCAACATGTTTGTTTGCATTTTTCTCACTCACTCATGTGTATTCATTTATTTGTCTGTATTCTACTTATATCTATTTTAACTTACATGATTGCGCAGCTTCTCCTTTTGTTCGCGTTCCATCATTTCTCGCCGCTCGCGCGCTTGATCGAGTTTTCCCTGAATCTGAGATTCCAATTGGGAAACTCGCTCCGACATACCTTGACGAACTCGCGTTACTTGATCTTCCTGAAATCGACGAAGATGGATAGATTGAAAAAAAAAAAAAATAGTTTGATGGCTGGAAGACTTTCATCATATTGAAGCAGTTTAGGAAATTGTTGAAGGAGAAAAATAAACTAACGTGTTCCTTTAGGCGATCCAACATCTTCTTGATATTCTCATCACGTTGAGCAGCGGCAGTCTTCAGTTTCTCTTCGACGGCAGTGCGAACCTCTTTGGTTTGCTGCTCCAGATTCTGGCGAGTTTTCTCCACGCTCTCCAACTGTTGCAAAAACAAAAAAAATAGGCAATTATAGATATTTTCTCGATTTTCAAGGGTATTATGTTTAATGGAAGGGAGTTCGATCAAAATCGCCGACATTCATTGAAGCATTTGTCATTTGTTTAATTGCTGGTACTTACAAGAAAAAATGTCTGAATTTTAAAACCTGGTCGAAATTCATTTTTACTCAAAAGTTATGGAAAAAAGAAGTATTTTATAAAAATAACTTTTTAAAAATTAGTTTTCAAATCTATGGCATTTCACCAGTTTAAGTTTAAAAACACCAATTTAAACAGGCGATTTTTATCAG
Source organism: Perithous albicinctus (assembly GCA_964016905.1). Taxonomy (NCBI): domain Eukaryota; kingdom Metazoa; phylum Arthropoda; class Insecta; order Hymenoptera; family Ichneumonidae; genus Perithous; species Perithous albicinctus. The sequence goes on from OZ024688.1 coordinate 17,096,123, forward strand.
ACTCCTTCCTCCTTTTTTCAAAAAGTTTCTTTACATGATCCTTCAGCTTGCTCTTGAGCTCAGTAATGTGAGCCTCTCGCTTCTCCTCGGTATTATTCATCTTGGCATCCAAGGACTCGCGAGTAGCCGTCATAAAGGCCACACTGAGCTCCTCCTTTTTACGAGACACCTCCTCAATCTTGCTGAGCTTTGATGCAAGAGACGCGAGCTTGTGAGCCTCCAACGAGAGTCTCCTTTCTTCGGCAGCTTTGAGCTTATCCTCGATTGCAGTCTCCTGTGGCGGAGTTGGCTGAGGCGGCGAAGGTGCACGCTTCGGCACCGTCGGCTCAGCCAAAATTACCTCGTAGCATAGACCACCCTTCGATTTCTCCTGACACCGAATTTCCGTAGCTATAATAAAATGATGACAAATAAATTTTCACTTTTCACGGTTTTTCCGCTTTTATATCAGATGCTTTAAGTTTTTAAAAGACGTTTTGTTGTTGTTTTATTTTTAACGTAAATGATTATTTATTGAGATTTTCCTTTAAAATTCCAAGGCGCGGAAAAATCGCGTTTCTGATACTAGAACTATAAAAATGATCTATAGAAATAGAAAACCGTCAGTACAGGAATGATAAGAAAAAAAAAATGAAACTTTATTTCTAACATTTTCAAAAATAAAAATTAAAGCCTATTTTTAACATTTTTCCCAATCAAAAATTTAATCCAATTTACATGTTCACAAAAAAAAAAATTGAATCGCAAATGAAAAAATTAATGGGACGACAATTCAAAGTCATTCGAAAATCAGCGATAATGTCGTCGACATTTGTTATAGTCGTTAATTCTCGAAGTTCCTCAAGCCGGAATAAAATTAAACCTCTATTTCTAGCATTCCATTTCTTAACATTTCCCATAAACCAATAAAATCCTATTACTAACAATTAGTTCATAAGCAATTTAATAAAAGTCGAAGTCGAAATGGTGCTAAACAGACTCCAAAGAGCACTGCATAAGAGAATTAATAGGCAATTATCGACTCCATCAGCGAAATAGTCCTCGATATCCGTTTTTATTATCCCTCAATTCTCGAAGCTATCATAATCCGGATTGCAATGAAATGCTGCCAAAGTTTCGGGACTTTTTTTCTTTTCTTTTCTTTTGGGCTCTCTGACCCTCGGGGATCGTGCCCCCGGAGGTAATGAGACGAGAGTGGCCGAAGGGCGACGAACGGAAAATAGAAGCCAGGGGAATATGAGTCAGCCGCGCAAAGGAAAGATCGATCTGGCGACGGAACGATTGTCTCTAGGCGCCGCGACGTCTAGAGTCGGCACACGCACCCCATCATGTGCTGCCTACTACACCCCCTGCACCCTCTTCGCCGCCCCTCCGCTCACCCTCCACCTCCTCCTCTTCTCCTCCCTATGTGCAACCCACCCCACTGAGTACTATCCGTTACTCTCCCCCCCACCTTCAAATGTATAATTCACCGCGGTAGAGGCATTGCGGATGGTGTTGAGGGTAATGCACCTTCCTTACATGGTATATATATACATATATATACGGCAATTCATACATAAAGTAACATCCAACATATGTAATTACACACAACAAGGCAGACATAGAATTTCGTCGGAAATACTAAAATTCATAGAAAAGGCAATGACCTTTTGCCAGTGCATGTAAATTTTACTTTTATTTCAATCTGAACCTTTTTTGTCGTTAACAAATACTGGCAAAAGATCGTAAAAATCGAGCGTACTGCAAGTACAATTTTTTTTTTTTTTTTTAAATATAATACTCACTGATAAATTTGACTTTCTTTGGCTGTTTAGTTCTTGGCTTTCCTTTGCCACTTGGTTTCTTCATGGGCGCAGTGCCCCTCCTTTGTCCGGCAGCTTTCAGAAACAATGAGTCATTGATAGATAAAAAGCTTCTTGCTTTAGACGACACTTTTATAAATAGGATATTGCGAGGGAGCCGGGGAGGGATCGTTCCTTGTGAGGATTCAATATTGAGAAATCGATGCAACGTAGGTGGGACGAAAAAGTACCGGCGTGTAGCCATCTTGGACCGCACCCTCGTCCCTCGAAAACGTGTGTGCCGGTTGGCAGCAGAGAAGCACGTGCTTAACGGACACGTCGGGCTTTCCCTTTCCACCTTCTTATCATATTCTTTTTAACAGGAAATCTAGACTAACGGGACAACCATTTCAAGGACTTTACGGTCACGATTTTAATGATTCATCCTCGTTAATTAATTTCTAATACCAACAAAAAAAATGCATATTGGGGAAAAAAGCTCGAAGCACACGACACAGAGGATCGATGAAAGAGGTGAACTCTCCGCTATGAAAATTGCAAGGTCGAGTAGCCGCGATGTCTACAATTTTTTTCTCTCTTTCATTCGAAAAAAAAATCTATAGCAGTCGAAAATTATTGAAGAATTCTAGTAAATTGTAGTAGAAATTTAAATAATACCGGATTTAATATTGAAAAGAAGGTAAAATTTTGCAACGTGTAATTGGGGGAAGGACAAGGAAGGGAAGAATCTGGTAAAATTTACCATGATTATGAGAAAAATTACAACATCTTATTGTCTCGAGAATCAACGCTGATTTTTAGTAAATTTTACAAATGCTAGTGACAAATTTCTGTATTATAAGAATTCCGACTGGAATTTCTTGTAAAATTGACTTTAAATAAAACGGGCGTTGGTTCTCTACTAATATCAAAGAAAAATTTCTAGTAAATTCTGCAAAATCAATTGAAAATTTCTGTACTGTAAGAATTTCGATTAGAGTTTTTCGTAGTTTCCTATATTACCAAGATTTTTTTACGAATTTTTAGTAAAATTGCCTGCACAATAATTTCAACTTGAATTTCTAGTAAAATTTACTAGAAACCGGCGTTGATTCTCGTTCAACATAAACCAACACAGATGTCTCGAAAAATGTTACAAATTCAATTTAAAAAATTCCTATAATATAAGAAACGCAACTAGAATTTTTAGTGAAATTTATTAGAAGATTCTCGTCAATCATAGGCCATTTTTTTCTGGATCCTATAGACCTGCATTAACAATCACTCTAAGTTACTTTAAAGTTATCATGATTGCAATAAATTAAGTGACAATTGAGCGAAGTTTCTTCAACGATTTTACAGTAAAACGGTGGTTTGGTCTGCGAGAGAGAAAGCTAGACACGACGGCGATAGGTCGTCGGTAGGCGACACGATGCTCAAGAAATTGATCGAACTGCAGGTAGTCCAGCAGTCAGGATAATGCGATGCCGGCTTTTCTCTCTCTCTCTCTCTCTCTTTCCCCCGGTATGTGTAAAGGTACACACCGTATCGACCAGCAACGGCAGAGCGGTACTGCGGGTAAAAATATACGAACGAACTACGATACTTCGCGTGCAAACGGGCCGCCCGTTCCTCTAACCGCGAATTAATCGAAGGACGTTTTTCGCCGGCAAGCAGCTCAAATCCGCAAAGCTTTATATATACATTGCACACCTTTTGCAGCAAACCTTTCGAGCCGAATATATATACATATATGTATATATATATATATATATATATATATATATATATATATATATTCGGCGCCGGGTATTAGCAAGGGTCCAGTGAGCGCCCGGCGAGGAACGAAGGATCAGGTAAAGAGCGTATAGGGAAAAGAGGTAAAAGGTCGCCTAAGCAGAAGGTCACGACCCGCTACTTTTTTTTTTCTTCTCTATCGTTACGACACCAAGTTCGCACTTACCTACGAGGCCGTATGGTGCTTTGCAGCTGTGACAGAAGCACTGCAACACGGAGTCACGTACAAGATCGATCAACATTTTTAATTATTCTTTTCCTTCCTTTTTCTTTTGTATTTTTTTTAAACGACCGTTGTTAAATTTCTCCGAACGCGATTTATTTTACACTCTGAGGAATTCCTTTTGTTGTTTGTTTTTTTTTTTTTTCTTTTTCTCTTACAAATAATTATTTTTGGCTATTCTTGGTGGCGAGGATTTTGTTCGCGAACGGACGAATTACGCGTAAAGTCCTCTTCGTGTGCGACCCTGAAGACGACTGACGCGGTGGCGAGACGGCTTCCGATGATGTTCTTCGGACGTGGAGGGTGGAAAAGAAGGGGGCGAGAGAAGTTGCAACCCCTCGGAAAGGATCTGACCAGGAGGGTTTCTCCTCTAGCCGACAGAGAAAGATGATCGAGGGATGGTTTTATATATATATATATATAGAGATGTGCTTGTGTTTCTCGTTTCTTTTGCCGGTGTTGAATTTGTAAGAGCAAGACGGCGAATGGTCTAACTAGTATCTGGGGCGGTGGCTGGAGGCCGACTGATCCGAGCACGGTGCGCCACGACGCCCGGCGTCGCTCAATATCCATCCCTCTCCGCACTACCTCGGGATTCACCCTACCGGTAGGGTTTTTCCTCTCCTCCGTACTCCTCGGAAGCGGTGGAACCCGCGCGGCGCCTATCACCCCCGACCCCCACCCACTCATCCCTCCTCCCTGACGCTCAGGCTCCTTCATAACCCTCCCTTCTACTCCTTTGCAACCCCTCTCGCTCCTCACTTAGATTCGCTCTCGCTCTTTTCACCCGCGTGCCTACGTGTATGGATATCCAGATTGCGATACAGTAGACACTCTCTGGATTGGGTTTTTTTGAGAGTGGACTGAAGAATGTAAATTTCGGAAAAAAGTACTAGAAAAAAGCATCCGGAAAAAAATTACCTAGATAAAACGTCACAGGGAAAAAAGGTCCCAGGGAAATAAGTCCCAAGGAAAAAAGTCTCAGAGGAAAAAGGTACCAGGGAAAAAAGCCCAGGGAAAAAAGTCCTAGGGAAAAAGGTCCCAGGGAAATAAGTCCCATGGAAAAAGTCTCAGGAAAAAAGTCTCAGGGAAGAAAGTTCTCAGGGAAGAAAGTTCCCAGGGATAAAGGTCCCAGGGAAAAAAAGTCCCAGGGAAAAAAGTCCCATGGAAAAAGTCTCAGGGAAAAAGTCCCAGGGAAAAAAGTTCCAGAGGAAAAAGGTCCCAGGGTTAAAGGTCCCAGGGTTAAAGGTCCCAGGGTTAAAGGTCCCAGGGTTAAAGGTCCCAGGGAAAAAAGTCCCAGGGGAAAAAACATCCCAGAGAAAAAAGTCCCAGGGAAATAAGTCTCAGGGAAAAAAAGATCCCAGGGATAAAGGTTCCAGGGAAAAAAGTTCCAGGGGAAAAAAGTTGCAGGGAAAAAGGTCCCAGGGAAATAAGTCCCAGGGAAAAAAGTTCTTCGCAAAAAGGTACCCGGAAAAAAAGTCCCTCGGAGAAAAGTCCCTTGGAAAAAAGTCCCCTAGAAAAATGAACCTAAAGTTTTCCCGGGGCGGCCTTTGCGCGAGATACTACTAATTCCTATTATTCGGAGTAATTTTCATGGAGTTCAAATTAATTGCAATTATCTCGAAAGAATTGTAATCAGCTTTAAATTAATTACAATTATTACGAATACTTATAATTTTATTTAATTTCAACTACCCCCTGTAAATAGTACTGAATAATTTTTAGTCCGGACTGCTCCTGCTCTGTGATCAGGATTTTCATTCGAGGCGTTCTACTGTATAGAAGTCGTACAGCAAACACGGTCCGCGCGAGGAGAGTCCGTCGTTAAGCACGTGTGCGGACACGTACTACCTTCTCGTTCGTAGTGGGTGAGATGTATACGTTATACATATACTTTGCGCACCCGGCTGGGGTGCATCATCCAACCCTCGCTCGCACACACACATATACGCGTCGATTTTGCGCCGGTTATATATATATAGAAACCGGCGCAAAACTGACGCCAACCCCGGGACGGCACAGGCGCCGACTCCCAACACCATCTCTCGAAACCATCCGGCGAAATTTTCGAACAATGCAGATAATCAAATTATCCGGCCGAAAGCTTACCGATTGACTTTTCACAGTAGCGAATAGTACAGCGTTGAAAGGGAGGTGGTAAATACGTGAATCAATCAAAATTCGTTGAGATAATAATTCACGCGATATCGCTAGGAGCTTTCACATCCGATTGCTCTCATTCCTTTTCACATCTGTACGCAGGTCATTTTTCTCTTCTTTTTTCCTCTTTTCTTTTCGTCAATTCATAATTAACTTTTTGTCGTTTATGAAGAGTAGCAGGTGTGCGAAATGTAGTTTACGGTAAATGACTTGGTAGGCAAGTGAATAATTAAAACAAGTACCTAAAATATGTGTGTGTGTGTTGCGCGCAACACCTTTCGGGTTTATCGCTAGTACAGGACACGAGGAGAAGAGCAGAAGGAGGGCGAGAGGCCGAATGGGACTCCCCAGTTGACCCTCGTGGCAACAGCAATGTTGGAGGGTCTTCCCCGTCTTCCATAGCAAATGGAATGATCTCGCGGTCTCCGATACCACTCGTTGCTCTCCTTTCCTTCAGTCTCGGAGGGTGCGAAATGTTATTCCACGTCCTAAGCGCATAGAGTAATAGACGAAAGAACGTAGGTGCCACTTGGTTTCTTTTTCGCTCTGCGAAACTCGTCTATTTATCGCAGAGAGGATTAGCTCCACCGCCATTAGACCACCTAGAAGAGGGTCAAAAAGCTTAAGTAGACGTTACAAGATCGTACTTTATCCTCCGTTTTGGTCACCTAGTGTTCTAGTCGCTACTTCTAGTTCTATCTTGGTTAAATCTTGCTTTATCTTGATCAAATCTTGCTCTTAGTGTCTATCTTGTACCTAAATGGATGCATTTAATGCTTTTACTAATTGGGAGATATATTCAAAATTTTATAGAAATTAAGATTTACGGCACAAAATTAGTATGAACGATGCGCCGCATTGGTTACTATGCGAAATTTTACGATTCTTACCGGGCAGGTATAAACCTACGAGAAATGTGTCTTGTAGGCTATTGGAGAATGTACGATTCACGTAAATCTTGAGGTAGCGAATCCCAACAGGAGCCTCGCTCTTATCGATTCGATCTCACACCCGGAGAATCCTCCTTCACCACCCTAGACCATTTTTTTCCACCGTATCGTCGTGTGTCAATTATAGATTTTTTTATGATACTAAGTATAAAATAATCCAGCTACATTCCGTTTAAGCAGGTGAATAGTTTGGATGAAAATGTCCGATGAGACATTCACACACGGAATCACGAATACTTCAGCAACCCAAATTATCGAAACGATGCAATAACTGAAAAAATAATTATGGTTAAAGTACTAAATCATTATAAATATTCCACCAAGTTTCATAAGACTATTGATTTGAAATAAAAGGTGTATTGAAACTATTTTGCTCGATACTTTGGACATTTTTCAGCATCATGCTATGAAAGTCTTTGGAAAAAAAAATATTTTTTCGAAAACGAAACTTCCTCCGTGAGGGAACAAAAATAAATTTAAGTGACTTATGTAACATGAAATATTTCGTATATGGATTGCCCTGAATAATACACAACGAAGAGCTCATATAATGGACAGCTTCGGTTGATATGTGGAACGCAGAGTTTAAATAGTAAATTCGAATTGTTAAGTGGAACAGACGGAAATAGAGTAACCGACGAAGCTCGGTATAACGGCAGAGAAAAGGGAGAAAATAGGTGGATACGTGCAGGACACAAAACTCCCTTGGCATGTCCCTTTGGCGAAACGGAGGGAGGGTTTCGCCTTCGATACACGTTCGCGCTTCCGCAGACAACAAATGCGGGGCATAATTGAAGGGAGTTTGCCATTGCGATGTGGGACAACCGGCAATTCCATTACCGAGTGGCCTTAGAACTCTGTGTTTGTCGCAGACATCTACGAAATGTACACTCTAACGGCACCTTGATACGTAAATACATCAATTAAAAGGCGGCATTGAGAGGTTCTTGTTGTTTTCTTCAATAAATCATTTTAATCGGAGACTCTTTATCGAAATGTATAAAAACTCGACTCGACTTATGATACGAATCAACCGGAACATATCTTAAGTCATTGTTGCTGCGGTCGAAGTATGAAACGATTGGTGGAGTAGTGTCGCGGCCAAGTTAAGGCAATGTTTTTCTTCAATTTTTTTTTTTTTTTTTAAGTTACGTTTCGACCCTGGTCGGGGTCCTTTTCAGTCATTTTTATTTGTTTCCGTTGTGTCGTGTGTGTTTATATTGTTTTCGTCTGTGATTTGTGATGTTTGACTTTGTTTTGTCCCTTTTTATCCTTGTTTCTTTATCTTGGTCTCCGGACACTCACTGGCCCAGGTGCTTTTTCAATTTGTAGATTATCTTTTTTGATATTGATGTTCGTTTGGCCGACAAACATATCTGCGTTCAATATTTTTCGGTATTGAATTTCGGCAAGATCGCTTTTTCTTTACTTTCTCATTACATGCGGAGTATGTAAGAGAAAGTATTGCAATCCAAATAAATTTCGAGTTCCAGGTCTTTTTTTATTAAATGACGAGAAGTCAACGAGTTTCTGAAAATTCAAGCCATGTGCCTCGATAATCGTGTCGAGGCGCTCTCGCCTTCGAAACTCAACACAGAGTACCGCTGCTCTCCTTTGAAACGTGGCTTGCGCACGTTTTTTCAAGAGTGCATCCACCCGACAGCCTCAGCAGGATACCTCAACGAATATGGTCGGCGAATCGAGTTACCCCACGCAGATACGAGGCGCGAGTTCTCCCTTGTTGCACTCGAGCCAACTGAACGAACAAAGTCGCAGCAGAGCTATTGTCGTGAATTACCAAGAGTCTTGCAAGATTTTCTCGCTGCTCCTCGTCGTAGATACGATAAATCATCGCACTCGATGGACCGCGAGTGCACTCAAGGCTGTTGTTGGAGCAATCGTCCCACTCGAATTTCGTATACAGTTCATGATGTACTCCTCGGTTATTTACGGGACTGAAAAAAGGCTACTTGGCGAATCATTATTAATCATTTTGTTTTGAACATAAAATTTGTCAAGAAAATAAAAAGTTGCAAAGTGAAACCTTGCACATTGCTTCCTTATTCTTTGTTTACTCACGGTTTCGTCCATGAGTAAGCGCGATGCGCAATTATGGCTTTCTCATTGAGAGAGCTTTGTGTATCGCGATCTAAAAATATGAGAACATGCAATGTTCAAGGTTCTACTTCGCAACTATTTTTCATATGTTAATATCATGTATTATTCATATACTTACAAACTAATACTGCTGCACAAGTGACCCTTAAAGGCAGTCAATTGAACCACCAAAAAATTGTAAAAAGCTCTTAAAAATTTTGCGCTGTTTTGATAGGTGTAAAGCGGTCGGAGTAAAACTCCAAACATAGGGATTTCCCCAAAAACCCTATGTTTGGAGTTTTACTCATTAATTTTTTTTTCTTCTTTTTTTTTAAAGTACTTTGCGTCGATACGCTGTTGAGTTCCTTGATATCGCTTTTTTTCAGGAATAAAATATATCAAATATATAATAGCAAAGCTGGCTTTCCTCTTCGGTCAAAAATATATGGAACAAAGAAAAATCGCTTTAACGGGGAAAAATTGAGAACCACTGAATAGCGTTCGGGCACTGCAGTCATCCAGCGGCAGGCTGCAGTTGCCACCTCGGCGAAGTCGCAGAGCCGCACACCGGCTGCGCTCCGAGGACACGGTTAGAGGGCTCTGACCTCATCTCTCTCGCCAAGTCCTTTTTGTGCAGAGTAGTTTGAGGCCGGTCGACTGGTGGGAGAGACGAAAAAAAAAAATAGGGAGGGGGAGGCATCGTGCACTCGTCTCTTTTTACACGAGCGCCCGAATTTGTCTCGGCTAATAAACCGTACCAACTTCCGCTATCAGATATCGTGTATTATCAATGCATATATTTGTGCAATCTAGTCGATAAATCAAGCGCGAGAAAGAGGGCTTTGATTGCTTTTGGTTAGAAAGGTGCGCCACCTCATTGTTTAACAATACATGCGATCATATATCGCGACTGTATTACTTCCTGTACGAACTCTTTTACAAGTCTGGTGTTTAAATTATTTCCTTTCTTTCTCCAACGATCCATCAAAATTCATCGATACACCTTATATCATAAATATGGGGCATCCCAAGTCAACTCACTTGGTCATCGGCCTGACCCCCTCTCGAATTCAATTGACGATTTTTTTTTTTTTTTTTGCTTATGTTGATCCAAAAGAGGATATTTTTTTAGATTTTTATCACTTGTTTTACCTTGTAAAATAATTTTTTTTCTATAACTTTTGAGCAGAAATCAATGTTGACCAGGTATTAAAATTCAGAAATTTTTTTCATACAATCTAGGACTAAAAACAAGTATTTTCATCGTAGTTCGAGAGTGGTCCAAGAATAATTTATATATTTTTTTAAAATTTAACAAAAAAAAAACAAAAAGTTTCGTAATTTTGAAAATAAAAAATTTCAATGAAGGTTTCTTGTAGGGAAAAAAAGAAAAATAATATATGTCGTAAAATAAAATTTTTCTCGGCCCACTCTCGAACTATGATGAGAATACTAGTTTTTAGTCCTAGATTTTATGGAAACAATTTTAGAAATTAAAACCGGGTCGAAATTAATCTTTGCTCAAAAGTTATGGAAAAAAATTATAATATTGGATAAAACAAATAATAAAAATCTAAAAAAAAAATCTCTTTTATGGACCAAACTATGCGCCAAAGAAATATCTTTTATTCTCACCTTGATACTGTGTTGAAAAGGAATAATTCCGTTAATGATAAAGTGTAACAAAAATAAATTTGCAGTACGCTCGATTAAAAAGAAATGTCAAAGATTTTTCTTTTTTTTTTTTTTAAATAGTGGCACTTACCCTCATTGATGACGGGCGTTTCAGCTGCGGTTGCCATCTCGATTGAACTTTCTGCAAATAAAGATAAAGAAAGCTGTTACCGTTTAAACTGTTAACAAACAGTTGCACAGGACAAGTTGTCGAAACACTCTGCGGCAAGCAGAGAGTGGGAGAGAACACAGCTATAAAACCTCGATTTCTCCGTGTTCTCAACCCTTTCGCGTAGCAATAATTCGCCGTTACGAATCTGGTAACACCCACACTGAGCGAAGTTTCTTTACCGGACATCCATAATTTTCGTTGATCCCGGGTTTTACCCGACAGCAGTTTCCGTTCCGTCGCAATCTGGCGAACAAAGACCAACAAACAAAGGACCAAGCGTTCTCTCGTAGAAAATATATCAATCATGAATGATTGACTTTCGAAATTATTAAACATTTCTTTGAACATTTTTTTGAGCATTTGGCATCGAGATACTAGCTCGATATATGCAAAAAATCAGAATCAGAATATAATTTTTTGGCAGTTATTATATATAGTAAATACATTTTAAGTTTATTTCGCTTTTTTTGCCGAAACATATGTACGATTTATCAGATTATGTCCAATATATCTAAGTCATATACTACACTTGCATTTAAGTCATATATATATGGGGCATTCCAAGTCAATTCACTTCAAGCCATAGCCTGACCCTCTCGGATTCAGTTGACGAATTTTTTTTTCGCATATTTTGGTCCAAAAAAAAAAGAGAATATTTACTCGTTAAAATATTTTTTTTCCATAATTTTTTAGTAAAACTGAATTTTGATCAGGTTTGAAATTCCGAAATTTTTTCCATAAAATCTCGGACTAAAAACATGTATTTCCATCTTAGTTCGAGAGTCGGCCGAGAATAATTTATATTTTTTTGTTAATTTAAGAAAAAAAAAATTTTCCACATTTTGAAACTTAAAAATTTCAATAATGGTTTCTTATAGCAAAAAAAAAGAAAATTAAAACATGTCGTGGTAAAAAAAAATTTCCCATATTTTGAGAGTAAAACTCTGAAAATTTCCTCAATAATTAAAATAAAATTGAAAAAAGCTATTTCAATTAGAACAAAAATTAGGGAACATATTTTTTCTTAAAATAAAAATAAAATATAAGTTATTCTCAGCCCACTCTCGAACTACGATGGAAATACTTGTTTTTAGTCCTAGATTTTATGGAAAAAAAAAATCAATTTTAAAACTGGTCAAAATTTATTTTTACTCAAAAATGATGAAAAAAAAAATTATCTTATAGTGTAAAATAAGTGATAAAAATCTGAAACAAAAAATATCCTTTCTTTTTTGGACCGAAATATGCAAAAAAAAATTCATCAACTGAATTCGAGAGGGTCAGGCCGATGACGACGTGATTTGACATGGAATGTCCCATATATATGCTTTTAATTAAAGTTGAACAAAAAAAAAATTTGCTACATTTTTTTACTTCGTATTTTAATATAACATTCGAAATCAACGACTGCATTAACGCGTTGACGGAGAACTCTTTTTTTTTTAAATATTCCATAAAAATATATTCGATATATCGAGGATATATCGTTCGTTCGCGTATATTTTTTTATATATCTATCTATCTAAATGTTGTATATTACTTCCGCAGAGATTTACAGTGATAGCAATCGGCGAATCGCAATTCGTCAATCGCAGTTATTGAAAAAAAAAAAAAAAAAAAAAAAGAAATACTCGTGTACATTCTAATATCATGTCAATGACCCCGAAATCTCCTTAAAGGTTCTCTTAACCTTTCTTAAAAAATGATAAAGCTCCACTTAACTTGCCAAGCGGCAGAGAATTAAAAAAAAGATCCATTGTTGATATACAAAAAGAGGGAGAGAGCAACGCGTTCGGACAAGCGATTCTTTGTCAGAGATCGGAACAAAGGGAAAGAAGCAGCAAACGTGTCTCCTATGTTTACTTTGAAGCGTGACTCTAAAGCAGACCGAAGTGTCGTTGACACCGTTTGCAATATCTCCGTCTAAATTATTAACATGGCGACAAAAAAAAATATTGATATCCAAACGGGGGGTTCAAGATCTGAGAATCGCTTCTTCTCCACATCCGAGAACGTGTTTTATTTTCATTGTGCGCGCAGACGTAACGCCGCAGATGCGGCGCAGTGAGATTTACGTCTAGGCAGAGAAAATCTACGTAAAAATTGATGGAATTAAAAAAAAAACGAACAAAAAGTAGGCCTGGCCTTTCTTGCTTTCTATTTTATTCTCCTGTCTTAGGGTTTTTTTTTTTCGTCACTTAAAAAATTCGTGTTCTCGTACTTACTGCTTTTTTTTTTAATTGTATTGTCTAAACTCGCACAAGGAACTGTGAAACTCGTTAATCACTGAATACTGCGTTTTATTTTCCGAAACAACTTTGTATGAATATCGCGGCACTTAAAAAACAATTGAATAGCGACTTGTTATACGATGTGTGCCGATCTGAACGGCGGTCCGCGTTGCTCCTCGCTTTTATTCTGGCGTCCAAGCCCTCCGAAGCACACAACTTTGCAACGTGTATATACAGAACGGCAGCACACAACTCTTCACGTCGCATAGGGACGACTATTGGCTGAAATCGGGGATACCGCCTTCCGATTGGCACGTTTGAATTTAGATTCGTTGAGAAACGTACGTTGCAAAAAAAAAACAAAAGAGAGTCGTGTTTGGTCTCTATGCTCCTGCTAACTTGTCACGCGCGACCTTACACCCGAATATACACGACTGCTGCAATCCAGTAGGCAATTACTGGAGTCTATCAGCTATTTTAGTTTTTTTTTCTTTCAGCACCGTTTGGCTTTGTTCATCGATGCGTGGACAGCTGCGAGCATTTATTGCCATCATTATCGTCATGGTTGTCGGTCTATAATGTACACCTGTTAAATCTATATCGATGTAACCTGAGATTATTAATTATGTGTATATTGCTTCCTCGTAGAGGAAGCTTCTGTTTTCGTGAAAACATTTCTTTTTTCGAGATTTTCATGTCAGCATAGTCAAAATTGTCTAAAACGTGCAGAAAAGTGGTTTAGAAAAAAATGTCCGCGCGCGCGCTCGTGTGTGCGTGTGTCTGTGTGTGTATGTGATCTCCAAAAATTCAAACCTCGATATCTCGAGAATTTGTCGATTAATCGAACTGAAATTTGTCGCATACGTATAACAAAAACCACTCTATTTTTACTATAATTTTCGTTAACATCCGTTAGAGTGGACGACGTGTTATGACAATTTGAATTTTTGAAACAAAAGGACGTGGAGACTCTTCCACGACCACAAACTTGTTATATATCGAGTTAAAAAGTTTATCGTAAATAAAGTAATGTTCTAGAACTTTTGGAATTGAATTTAAGCCGAATTTATAAAGAAAGTTAGGATTTTACAGAATATTGACATTTTTTAAAAATAAAGAAAAAGCATTTATAGGAATTCGAATTGTTTAGTTTTTAACCAGATCGACTTTTTAACGGAATAATTTTTAACAAAGGGCAGTAAAATTTTTATTTTTAAATACCAATCATCTTAAATTACGTTTTTCTTTAATGAAAAAAAAAATTTACGCTCACTTATAACTACTTATAGTTACTCGACTCAAAAAGTATTTTCTGGATACAATTTTGGCTTTTTTTTCGTGTGTTGCCCATATAATTTCTTTCGGTTAATTTATATTAACATACGACGATAACGTTCTTGACGACTAAAGACTTCGGAATGAAGCGACCGTTGGAGAAAAATAATTCTCTGTGGGTGATTCATGTGTAGTGCCAGTCAACTATAACAGTCGGAGAGAACGAACGTGTGTGGGACGATCCGCCTCGAAAGGTAAAAAAAAAAAAAAAGAAGGAAGCATTGCGCCAAATACGGTGATGCTGCTGTAACTGGTTTCGGTGGTTTAGTTTCTATGCAGCAGATAATTCATTTTTCTATCGAATCTGCTCAAATTGATAAACAAAGATAATCCATTGCGAAATTCGCAATTTCTTTGGGAATATTTTCAAACGATTATTTCAACTGTCGTTTTTACGTTGGAACATATATCGTGCATATGGATTTCGACACAACATGTACTCATGTTGGCTACTTCAACTCGTCTCGAGCAATTGATCAATTGTGTCACGTGATAAATGGCTCTCCATTAGATATTTCCGGAAAGACTATCGTTTTCCATATTCAAGTTTTTGTTTCTTATCCGTTAAAAATTATATTTTCAACTCTTAACTGAAATAAATAAAAATCAGCTGTTTTAAAAATGTCATATTCTTGTTGATAAGTTATTTTTAAAAAATAGGTTTTAAGCTATTTAAATAACAATGACAATAATAATAATGTCATAAAGGAATTAAAAAATTATTTTTTTTTAGCTAGCAGATTTTAAGAAAACTTAATACTTTTGTCTTATGTAATAAATTCAAAAGTGTTTTCAAACTTTTTGTAAATTTCTTTGAGATTGCATGAAGCTTGATTCGATTCATTCAATAATGCCGATACTTCTTATGCAATGTGAAACTTTTCTACGAAAATGATATTAAATTTGAGGCTTTTTAACGATTTGGAAAAATGTAAAAACAAACGTTCGAAGATTCTTAAAAAATAATTCACACAGTCACCATCAGTGAATGAACAACAGCTTTTTGAGAGACCATAAGAAATTTGTGATGACTTAGATCAACATTACATTTTGAATTTGTTTATTTGTTAGCTATCTAACAAATAATCTATATCTGCTACAATTATTTTGTTGCTAAAACCTATTTTCGACAAAAAGTGTAGGTTAGATTGGCTCGTTCGTTTACTGATGTTTTTGGATTTCTTTTTTTTTGTGTTTACTATTTATTTTTATATACTTTGCGATGAAAATACAATACTTTTCTAATTGCATCACATGATTCAACATTCTAGGTATCTGTTAAAATTTTCACAAACGGTCTAGAAATATAAATCATTTTATTAAAAATCTATTATTAACAAATCACTGTTAATTTACTGCTGACTCTACACTACGAGAATCCTTAGGGCAGATTCGAAAATTCAGCCCTTAAAGCAAAGCCTGAAGAAAAAGCTCAGAAAAAAAACTTTTGTATTTTTTCTCGTTGTTGATAAGAGAATCCGTGTGGCGGCACTGTTATCAGGCGCTAATACGCCAGAACGTCTCATTGGTTAACCGTTTAGTTTGTCGAAATGCCTTTATTGCTTTTTTAGCAGCAGCAGCAGTATCAGCAGCCGCGATGGTCTCTGATGGTTGTAGCCGCCCGTTTTCGACTCTTCTCTAGAGCGGCGGCGGAAATCCCGAAAGAAGCACGTTCGAGTGCATCATTCGGTAGTCGTAATTGAGTTAGGAGAGAGAGAGAGAGAAAGAGAGAGAGAAAAAAAAAAGAAAAAGAGCACACGCCACGTCGAAAAGACACAGTGACCGGTGTGTGCCCGTGTTTAATGACAAGCGTAGCTGTTACAGCGATAAAAAAAAAGAAAAAAAATATAGTATCACGACATAAAAAAGCGAAATACTCGTCGCGATGGCGAGTAACGTCGAGACGAGCACTGGTCCTTTGCGAAATAGGCTGTCATCGAAAAAAGACGACGTTGATTCGTCGTATAACAGCCTTGGCCTCGTGGACGCAAATGAAGGACAAAATATACGCGCCGGAACGGACAGCTTTCCAAACATCAACGAAAGACCGGTCGACGATATATCAATTGAGGTTTTTTACAAACCTCACACAATCACACTTCTACTTATATCAATCGGCGCCGTAATCTACTTTGCTTTCGTCAGGTAAGAAAAAAAAATCATAATTTCGCTAAATTAAACATTCATCGTTACATCATTAATATTCAATTTCGTATTCATCGAGAGAGACTGGCATTTTTTATTGGAATAATCAGGAAATGAAATTTCCTCAATGTCACCTTTCGCTCTTTAGAACAATTGCGCGAAAGCCTAGTTTAAGGCGACACACAGATTTTTCGTGTATTCACAAAAAAATGTTATATTGGTGCAGGGACGTCACCAACGTGGAGGACAATCTTTGGGCCGGTATACTCTGCGTTATTTTCTTCTTTCTCATCATCTCCGTTCTCACTTTTCCCAATGGACCGTTCACGAGACCGCATCCCGTCGTCTGGAGAATCGTCTTTGGTTGCAGCGTACTTTATCTCATGTTTCTGCTGTTTATGCTGTTTCAAAATTATGAAACAGTCAGGAGGATACTGGTTTGGGTCGATCCGGGATTGGCATCTTTTCACATCGACATGGATAAGGAATACGGCGTTAACTGCTCGGATATCACTCTGGAGAAGATATGGAATCATCTGGATGTCTTTGCTATCGGTCACTTTCTCGGATGGGCTTTTAAAGCCATTCTCATTCGACATTTTGGTATACTTTGGGCTATCAGCATAATGTGGGAAGTCACAGAAATGGCTTTTGCTCATCTTCTCCCAAATTTTGTCGAATGCTGGTGGGACGCAGTGATACTCGACGTACTTGTCTGCAATGCTCTTGGTATATGGGTCGGTTTGAAGATATGCTCGATACTTGAAATGCGAGAGTACAAGTGGGTCAGCATAAGAGACATCGAAAGCACAACGGGCAAACTCAAGAGGGCTGTATTGCAGTTCACACCTGCCAGCTGGACATCCGTCAGATGGCTCGATCCCACGTGCACGCACATGCGTTTCGTGGCACTCTGTCAGTTGGTTATCTTTTGGCAGGTCTCCGAACTCAATACTTTCTTCCTGAAGCACGTTTACGAGTTTCCGCCGTCGCATATTTTCGTTGTTGCACGACTCGGTCTCGTGGGCGTGATTGTTGCCCCTTCGGTAAGGTGAGCGATTCGGTAAACCTTTTTTTTATTTTTTCCACAGCTTTTTGTTTTTTCTTGAGGATGTTTAGACCCTAATGTGAACCAATTTTTTTTCTTCCCTCTTTGAGGGGACTGAGGCACCTAGAAATCATGAAAATTGAATGCTACTGCAATTGTACATATAAAAACGATTACATTGATAGAAATTACTGCTGCGCAAGCACAAAAAGAAGGAATAATATTTTGTAAGTGGAATTTTGTTTTTGTAGCTAAATTGAAACAATTTTTTTTTTTTCATATTTTATCCTTGTAGCTTGAAATTTTGATTCCAAGATTTTTGCAAAAGTTTTAAGAAAATTTAGTAAATAAAATTAGACCGCAGCAGAAAAATTGACTACAAAAGTGGACAAGTTTTTTCTATAAATGAATTAAAAATAAAAATGTCTACACTCAAACCAGAGAGTCTTCCTATGAATAACTTGAAGCTCTACAATAACGCAAAATATAACATATTTTTGTATGAATGAACTTGATTAGAAAAAATCCCAACTACAAAAAAAAAATTATTTTTTTAATGCTTGCCCAGTAGTAATTTTCATTCAAAAGTTTTTATATTTGCGATTTCTGCACGATTAAATTTTCATGATTTTTAGGTGACTTGGTCGCCTTAAATAATTTTATTACTGTTATTATGAATTTCAAAAAATTCGAGTAGTGAAAAATATTTTAATGAATTTAAACAAACATTTGTGTTAAATTTGAAACATACTTTTATTTTTATTTTGCTTCCAATATTTATTACAAATATTAACGAAAATTTCAACAAAATTTAGGTTTTTTGTATAATTTTTTATTTTATAACATATTTACGACGTCCAGAATCAGTTTCATACATTTTTGAGTAGTGTATTCCATTTTTTTTTGTCATCAAGTGAGAGCATTTTAATTCTTCTCCAAAGTTGACAAAATTTTCTTTATGTCCACTAAATACAGGGAATTTTGGTGGGGCGGTTAAACTTGTCGCGAAACCTGCGACACAAATATGCTCCCTCGGACTACAATATAAAATTCTCAAACTACATCGTACATCGTCTTAAAACACAAAAAAAAAAAAAACAACCGAAAAACAGATTTTATTCTTGTAATTGGGGCGATAACATCCTTGATTTTAAAAGTAGAAAATTAATGTAGCCACATTGTTTTGTTTGGCATGACTATTAATAATTTGATATGTACAGGCAATACTACATGTACGTTACGGACCCAACGTGCAGTCGTGTAGGAACACAATGCTGGGTTTACGGTGCAATAATGGTGACAGAGGCGTTGCTATGCATTCGCCACGGTGCAGAGCTTTTCGAGCGCACGCAAGCTGTTAATATAATCGTGTGGTTGCTCTGTCAGTCTTTGGTCTCGGTTCTATGCGTCTACGGATGTGTATTATGGCATCAGTACTTCGAGGTACAAATTATTTAATCGATTGTTATTTAAATCCCTCACACGTTTTTATTTACACATTTTTTATTTTTTTTTGTATCTCTTTTTGTTTTTTTCTTTTTTTTTTTTTTCAATTTTTCGTAACTAACTGAACCATAATTTTTCACGTGTTGTTTTGTGCATTGCGCATGCGACTTTACGTTTCAGACGGACAAGCTAAGCCCGTCGAGCCAACAGGACAAGAGTCTCGCTGAAACGACAAACTGCGATGGTACGTTCTTCGCAAGGACCACTTAACGAAAAAAACATTAACGCTTCGTTGCCGATCGGTGATGAAATTAAATCAGTGAATTTCCACTTAACGTTTTCACTTTTAATAATTAACGTTGATTCTCACATTGGCGGCAGGAATGGGCGAAATATCACTTTTATTTTTTAAAAACTACATTTTATAAATTTGTTAAAGTACCTTAAGCGGATCGAGTCATCTGAAAATCGTACAAAAAATCGTAAAAAATAATTTTTTTTTCCGAGTTGAACTTTTTTTTTTTTTTTTTTAAGTTGATTGATGCAAGAAAAAATGTAGAAATTTCGCTCATTCTCGTTTGAATGTTGACCATGGATCTCATATTTATTAATAAGTATCGTGGCTGCTTTTGTTATAGGGTACCTGGCTGAGCATCCGCGAAATGTGGATGTCGTGGACAAGAAGCAGCATTGAGAAAACCGGTGAATCTCGATAATCGAAAAGACATAAAAAAAGAGATATAAAAAAGTGGTAAATGTACCGCTTAACATTCTAGTCGTATGACGTAATACGAACTTCCCAAGTTCGTAATGTCAAGAGCCATACAAAGAAAAAAGAAAAAAGAAAAGAATAGGAGAGACACTGTGTTGCGCATGGTCGTATGTGATTTGTTTTTCTACGTCGTTTGTGATATCAGGAACGTTTTTCTGTGCGGTTAACGATGTCTTTATTGTGAGTCAGGCTGGGGACTTGGATCCTCCAAGTGCGGAAATGCGCTGCAAGTCAAATCGTAGTTTTTATTGGCACCTTCAGGACATTTCCACGCCTCCTCGATGAATTTGCTGTTCAACTTTACGACGGAAAAGCGTATTTGGCTTGGCAATATTGGATCCTCGTTCAGGGATACGTACGACAATGTGAGTGGTGACTTCGTACAATGATCCTGTTAAAATTAATGCTCGTCATGATTCAATCGATTATAATGGACGAGAAAAGTCGTTTTTTCGTGTTTATGAATTTATCAAATATTTAGTCGAATAATCGAAAATTTTAAATGGTATTGATTTGAAAAATAGAATCATATCTCTCGCATTAAGACGATATAAATCGAACCCAATCGGTTTTAAAAACTGTAATTATTGCCAAGCAGAGTTTGTAATTGTAACTGAGGCAATGCAGCTCTGTTTTCAGATCATATCTTCTGAATATTTTACGTTTAAATTGTAGCTTTATTCGAATATTCGCTAGGGCATAAAAAGTAACTTTTTGAGAAATCATTTCGATTACTTTTACAGAAGATTTTCTTTGAATATTGATGATTTTTCAAATTATACGTTTCTTTTTGAAAATAAAAAGAAACGTATAATCATTACTCTCATTTTTATGGATACTTCACATCGCCTTAATGCGAAGATGAAATAAAATAAATTAACTCTATAATTACCTGTGCATAAGCTAAATAGAAAAGCTGAATGACGTTTAAATTCAACCAGGGTAGTACTTTCGTAGCGTCTGCATGCAAACGGGCAAAAGTATCGCTGGCCAGTCTGATGCCGACGGCGTCCGAGAGCCTCTCGTTAAGTGTCAACGGTGAGATCTTAAAGATTTAAAAAGAAATCAAATAATATTACCCACAGGATAATGACATTTTATTGACTTCGAATCGCGACTGTTTCCTCTCACATTGCTTACCGTAAGATTTGCTCTTACGCCTTGTCCGATCATTGAAATCGGCAAATTGTATGCATTTTCATGACACTCTACGTAGTCGTTCATGAAATTTTCCTTCGTTTTGTCGAAATCGGGAAAAGGGGCGAATTGCAAACGATCATGAGAACCATCCCAGTAATGAATTCCTATTTGAAAAAAAAAAAGAAAAAAAAATAACGTGAAATAGAAAAAAATAGCATAATTCGCGAGAATCGTATGTTATCGTATACAAATATTCACATACGATTACCTGGACTTCCGAATATTTTAACTAGACGCGGCAGTTTTCGAGCTGTAAATTTTACTCAATCTCGCTAAATGCGTACTTATTTTTTGCCGCATTGGATAAAAAAAATAAATACTTAATGCATTAAACGTAAGAATGTCATAGTTACCGTTTTTATCGAAAAAATGAGCTATTTCGTGAGCGATGAGATTGCCAATCGTAGCGTAAGTGAGATAATCAATGCTCTCCTCGATTTTCCACACGCTGGACAAATCAATTGCTCCGAATGGTATTACGATTAGATTTAATCCGTAAATCGTTGTGGCGGTCAACTCGAAAGGAGACGCGAAGAACGTCCAGCTGAATGACGATTTAAAAGAAAATAAAAAAGAGAGAAATATGTGTAGCTACTCAAGTGAGCATATAATGACAATTTACGCTTAATAGACCAATTGTAGAATCGTACATTTGCTCGATGGGCTTCAGCTTCTCCGTTATCACGCTGTACATCATGGATCTGTATTTTTTCATCAAAGTCATGGAGTTCACGAAGTAATTGTCAGTAATGTCTAGCTGTAAATAAAAGACTACGTAAGTGCGAAGCTGTAAAAAAAGAAATGAAAAAGAAAAAAATACAAAAAAGAGCTTAATAAAGTTTCGAGAGAAAGTGCTTCACGATTTCTGATACCGTATTTGCGTCCTCTGCATTATCCGTGAAAGAGTAATTGTACGGCGTAATCATTTCTATGGAACGCAGCTTTTTCATCAATTCTTCTCGACCAAATGCCGTGGACCAGTCAACTTTATTTTCTATCCCTAATTTCATAGTTGTCTTTAATTCGAGAAAAAGTTCTCGCATCTGAGGGAAGATAAAATTGATTTATATGAGAAAAAAGAAATAAAATTGAATTAGAACAAAATTGAGAGTGGGACAATTTTTTATGTTTTTTTTTACGAGAGTTTAAATTTTTTTCTAATTTTTCAAACTCTCATTCAAAAATTTAAAAAATATGTATCCTACGCCCAACTTTTTGTCCGAAAGTGAGACAATTTTGTCCGATTTTTTATGAGAGTTTTAATTTTTTTACTTAATTTTTAAACTCACAAAGAATCGAAAGCAAGATTGTACCACTTTCCGTCTATACTTGAAATGTTCGTCTTTTTGAGTAGTGTTTTAGAGATTTTTTCAGAAAAGAAATAAAAAAATGTCCAAGTTTTAAAAAAATCAATTTTTCTGTTTATTAATTAAAAATTAATGCTTCAAACGAGTTAAAGAATTTAAAAAATAAATTTACATTAAAATATACTTCAAAATGAAAAACTTTTATGTAGTTTTTTTATACGACACATATCCAAGAAGATACGCGCATTCGAAAGTTTTTATATGTAATTTTTAGATCAATTTTTAGAAATTCACAAGTGCGCGAAATATACGATGAAAAATTTGAAAAAAATGGAATATGCTCCAACCATTGAAGTGAATGACTAAAAAAATAATCAATTATAGCGACGATGTTCTTTGTAAAATGTGGTCCGATCGGTGTACAATGCCCCCTTTACTAAGCACTTTAAAGCCACACTTACCATGTTTTCTTTATGTTTTATGTCAACAGCGTTGTACGCAGACATGTACAATCCAGAGGCTTCCGTCTTCATTAAATGCATGGATATGTGCATACAATGTTTGTGCAAATGTCTCGGGTATCTTGTAGCAACGAGCTAAAAAAAAGAAATCTTGAAGTCTCGAAGTTTACGCTAAAAATGTATGAAATCGAATCGCATACATTCGAAACAAAAAGTTTGGCAATAGGTTTTTTTTGCTGGGAATACGTGATACATGTTTTTAGAGAAACACCAATATTCACGCCATTGCACCTACGTCTTGATGGAGATTTCGAGCATAAAGACCTAGCAAAGCGTTGTTGAGCTCGAGCGGTTTTGTACTTCTCAGCTTCTCCAAATATTGCATCGTCTCGAATAGCTGGTCTTTGTAGTAGACTTGAAGCTTTTCGTCCGATTGATAAGTCAAGTTGGTCAAGGTGTGAATTAATTCAGTCCAATTTAACTGGAATTGAAAGAAGAAGAAAAAAAGAATGGTGTTTGTTTCAAGAATTTTATGGATTTAACGTAAAAAAAAATCCACTTACCAATTGACAATGATTCTGAAGGTCGCCGAGGGTCATAAAAGTATAATCTTTAGATCTATAAGCTTCGTGAATTTTGCGCTCTTGAGTGTAACCCTGGAAATCAATATAAAGAGGAATAATGAGAAAGCAAAGAATATGCAATTCTTGAGAAAAATTAAATCTCGAAAAATTCAAAAGTACTCTCAATCTATACTAAAAAAAGGTTGCAAAGTCGGGCTTTGCACATTGCTTTCTCATTTTCCACCTTTCACAGAACTACCTCTAGGCGGTAATGTGATCGCCAATTTTGCTTCCTCATAGAGGAAGCTTTGTGAAAGGTGGAAAATAAATTGGCAATGTGTAATGTCTAATGAAGCCCTAACACCCTTGTTTTCAATAATAAGTATCATAACTTTTGAACTCTATTCATGAAAAAAAGTGCTCCATATAAAACTGTGTTTCCAAAATAAATTCTTAAATTATTATTTAAAGACGAAAACACGACGCACAATGATGAAGAAACAACCAGGACAACTACAACTGAAAATTCTGTGAAATAAGAATATAATAATTCTCTTTGTTCGATTCTCACCAAATTCAACGGCACATTCTGTTCAAGTTTTATGCAAAATTTTGGGTCAGTTCCATAAACCGTTCTCGAGATATAGCATTTTCAAAACAAAAAAAACGAAAATTCAAATTTCTATAAAATCTTAACCTATTTTATCGATTTCGACCAAATTAAATATTAAACATTGACACTCTCTATTCAAGTTTTATGCAAAATTTTAGATCGGTTACTTAAACCGTTCTCGAGTTATAGCATTTTCAAACAAATTTCGAAAATGCGTATTTCTATAAAATTTGAACTACTTCATGGATTTCGCCCAAATTCAATACCAAAAGTCGAACCACCCCGATAATGTTTTATACCAGGTTTCAGCCCGATAGCTGGAAATTTGTTCGAGTTAGTATTTACAGACATTTTTCAAAATCTTAAAAACGCCATAAAATCAAAATGCTTCAATCGATTTTTATGAAATTTATACCAAAAAGACACTTGCCTGTCCTGTATGCAGGACAAAAATTTGAGATGATTCCGTTGAATAGTTTCCGAGTTATGGCAATATGAATATTTGCCCCTCTATCACATACACGCACGCACACACACACATCCGGACACTTTTTCTAAACCACTTTTCTCTACATTTTAGACCATTCTAAGTATGCTGACATGAAAATCTAAAAAAAGAATTCTTCACGAAAACAAAGTTTACTCTATGAGGAGGCAAAAAAAAATGAAATCTGGCTTGGAAGACATTTCGGAGAGGATTGAAAAGTGGCTAATTTAACAGAGAATACCCATACAAAGTTGCTTTATTACCCAATGAATCCTTCTCATTATGTCGAAATCGATATCCATCACCGATCCGTTAACATTCACACCGAGCTCCGTGAGTGTTCGATTTATTGAGGCTTCGAAAATTGCCTCATCGTTCTATGGGAATAAATGCGTCATTTAACAAATTAAATATCGGTATTATAGTTACTAATAATCCAGCAAAACTTACTTTACAGTTTTTATACTTAATGTATAGATTGTCAAGATCTACGTCCTTTTGGTCAAGCAATTCGTTTTGTTTGTCGCATACATCAGGACTATTTGCAAACTGAAAGAGTTTCTTGTCCACAGCAGGACCAATTTTCAGGGTGAAAGTCGACGGATGCATTTCATTCACGTCCGGCACGATGTCGAAAATGATTGGCCTTTAAAACAAATGTTTTTCGTATTAAATTAAAAAATTATTCTGAAAACAAGACAATTCATTACAAACCAGCATAACGAAAAAAAAAGTAATTAAATAATTCCATAAAATCCGAGACCCTTTACCGATCATCGTCAAATCTGGTACATAGCAAAGCTGAACTTTTTTTCGTCTACAGAAAATTTCTGTTGTTTTGGTGGTATTTGACGTGAGAGTTAGAGCAAAACGTAAATTTTTGAAAAAATTCAAAATCCCATAAAAATTGGACCTATTTATAGATTTATTAGAAATTCAGTACCGATCGAATTTTAACATAGCTTTATTTGTAAAAGAAATATTTAGTTCGATAGCTAAAAATTTGCGGGAAATAGAGCGCGGTAGACATTTTTCGCAAAAATTCAAAGTTGAATCAAATTTGAACAGGTGTTTGAATTTTTTTAAAAATGTGTCACAAACAAAGGTTTCTGACCGACGTGTGTGCCAAATTTCAGCTCGATCGATGAAGCCTGATGAATGCTGATCACACGCACACGCATACACACACAAAAGTGCGTATGCGCGTCCACATATTATTTTCTAAACCATTTATCTCGTAATTAGCATCTAATGAAACCCATAATTATGGTATATTGTAAATCCATTTTCGGGACTACTGTCTCCTAAGCTTAAGGGATTACACCACTCTGAAAAAAAAATCGATTTTTATTCGATTAAAAAATTCGACATACTTTAGAGAATATTTTAAGCGCTTCCCCATTTCGAAATTCAAAGTACTTCAGGTGTTACAGCCGTTAGAAGTGGGAGTGGCAGAAGAGCGCCGAAACTCAAGTATCGCTCGGACCGGTACGCAGAACAGTGCGGTACGTACGTACCGGTACGTAGCTGCTTTCTTTTTCTTTTGCGTATCGAAACGACCTTTTTCAAACTGGTGTACACGATATCTCAAGATCTACTGGACCGATATACCTGAAATTTTAACGACAAATTTTTTATAACATTGTTTTATAGCGCTACGTAGGAATTTTTTGATTCGATGTCCCGTTTTTAAGTTATAAATTTAATCCCCTCTTAAAAAAGACATGGCCTAAATATCTCGAAATGTATCGAAATCGTGAAGCCAGTTTATAAGCCTGTTGATTGGTCGGTATGTCGCATAGCCAACTTCACTCGTCTGTCATGGACATCTGCAGGTCATATGGATCGCGTGCCCAGCGCGTTCTATATATGGCGGCCAAATTGAATCTCAGATCTTTTGCCGCGTATAATGACTTTCTATTTGCATAGCAAATGTGTTTACAATACAACAATACGGCTCTTAAATAAGCTTACAGATTACAGGCGAAATAATCAACATGGAGCGCGCGCTGCGCGCACGTTGTTGCTAGTTAACTAAAAATTTTCATGAAAATTCATGCCGTTTTCTTCAAACTACTACCATTTTTGCAAATCATTTTTTTTTTAATTCCCCTACGTAGCGCCATAGCTACTACCTTCTTAAATAAGCAAACATTTTATTTGTATTTTTCTGGCGATGCCCGATTGAGAAATCTTGTACACCATCAACGAGGATCTTGAAAACTGGCTAATGGATGACTCATATCTCCGCCATTTTGTAACTTTTTCAATTTTTCTTTTTTTTTGGAAATTGTTCTTAAATATGTACTTTATGTATGTGAAATAAATTTTTTTTTTATAAATTTCATATCTGCGTCAGAAAAAAAAATAATTTTTTAACCGATTTTTTCGACAGTCAGGTTGGTGTAACCCCTTTATGAGAGTCATTTTAGAACATTTGGAGAGTCCTGACATGAAAATTTAGAAAGAAAAAAATGCACGAAACCAAAGCTTCCTCTATAAGGAAGCAAAGAAAACGATTTGCAGGTCAATAATTATTGATCTCCTATTGATAAGTATAAATAAAAATCTTACCTATCCTGTAGCAGGGCATTTGCAAACAATTGATTAAAGTTTTGTAATTCTTCTTGCCAATGGCCTATTTTCCCAAGAGCTTCATTCGCTGCAGTACAAAAATAAATCCACTAATTATTTATTCACGTACTTATGTGAATTAACGCGTCTTCATATTGCTCCTCACCTAACTTAATTTTTTCTTTCTTTTCAACGTTGGATTCATACATGAGACAACTATCGTAATACTTGTTAAATTGCGAGTAGTTTGCATGATTTTTGTTTTTATTCGCCTGACCTGTTGAAAGAAGTTTGTCAAAAAAAAAAAAAAAACACTGCAAATTATATTTGCACATCGGCATCGGCTTTGGCTTCCTCAAGAAGCTTTGTTTTGCGATTACTTTTATCAGAACTATGCGGCTGGTGAAAGAAAACATATGTGATAAATTTCAGTTTCATAATTCAACCTGTCTCTAAATTATGAAGGTTCATAATTTTTTTTCGCAGACTTTTTAGCAGAGAATTTTAATTGTCTACAAACTTAAGTCTAGTTGTGATGGAACATAGAATTCGTCAAATTTTCCCTCGTAGGATTCGGATGATGGATTGCATTTAATTCCCGACAAAAGGCAATGGTTCCCTCGTGAAAATCAGAGTTCCATCAAGAATTGAACCCAAATTATTTTACATTCGATTACTGAATTTGAAACAATCCTGGGAGCTAGAGCGCGCACAGACATTTTTGAGAAAATTCAAAATCGTGTGGAAACAAGAGAACTGCATGGATTTTGCCCAAATTCAATACCAATACTCGTTCTATGGTAGTCCAACTTCGTATCAATTTTTAACCCGATATCTCAAAAATTGTGGGAGCTAGAGCGAGCACAGACATTTGAAAAAAAAATTCAAAATCGTGTGGAAACAAGAGAACTGCATGGATTTTGCCCAAATTCAATACCAATATTCGTTCTATGATAGTCCAACTTCGTATGAATTTTTAGCCCGATATCTCAAGAATTGTAGGAGCTAGAGTGCGCACAGACATTTTTGGAAAAATTCAATTGAGAACATTCTGATCGCGTTTACACGAGAATCTCCACAAAAAAGTTTTCACGAAAACAAAGCTTCTTGAGGAAGCAAAAAACACGAAAAAAGGGATTATTCAAAACGAAAAATTGTCCGATGAAAAGTACTTACGTTCTATAATTTCGTACACTCGATGTGACAAATCTTTTTCTCTTATCTGATAATCATCCTGAAAACCACCGCAAGCGTAATCATAAAAATTTTCGCATGGATCAATCGAATCGTCCATATAAGAGAGTAGCCTGCTAGCTTCGTGTTTGCAGCTTTTTGTCTCGCAAATATTGTTCTTCTGTTCTTCAATCAAATTTAACGTTGACGTCGAAATTTTCATAATAGTATTGTCTGTAGTAGTAGTAGTTTCTACTTTTTCCTCAGTGCTTGAAATAATTGTCGTAGTGGGTTCGGATGCAGTTGTAGTCGACATTGTATCCTCCGACATTGTATCCATCGACGAAGCTGTCGATGATTCCGTGTTTCCGGAAAACTCATGTGCATCCCAAGTCGTGTCCGTCGCTGTGATTTCTGTCTCGGTAATTGCACTGTTTGTCGTAATAGATTCGTAATTAGATACAGTCGATGTAGAATTGGATAAGTCATCAAACAAACTTGTCGACGATTCCGTGCTACTGATCGACTCTTCTGCATCTCGTTTAGTGTCATTGTCTGTGATAGATTCGACTTTTTCCTCAGTGCTTGCACCATTTGTCTCTGTTGATTCGGAATTAGGTAAAGTCGATGTAGAAATCATTGGATCCTCGAAAAACATTTTCAATGATTCCGTTGTTTCGAAGAGCTTTTTTGCATCTCGAGTACTGTTGTTCCACTCGCGTCTCAACAAACTCAGCAAAGTTGTTGTAGACTCGTGGATGTAATCAGTTGTAGATGATATTTCGTTATTATCGGCGACATTCTCTTCATTTGTCATATTAACAAACGATTCTGAAGTCCTTTCAGTTTCATTAATGGGACGCTCTGTTATCAAAGTAACTTGCGTTGTCGTTTTAGGGATTGTTGAATTATGTAATTTCCTTGCTTCTCTGTTAGACTGTGTACTATCAATACTCTGAAAATCTTCGGTGGTCGTTTTTGGTATATTAATTTCTGGCTGTTTTGTAGAGACATTGTTTGTGTATCGTTCGAATTTATTGGAATTGTCGTGAGGCGACTTCTTCCAAGGCCAACATGCCAGAATCAATACGGCGCACAATAAGAAAAAAATTATCAACGAGATTGTACAATGTCTGTGAGAAGAATGATTTACCTTCGGCGGTTTACCTTCTTCCGTACTGGCTATCTCGTAAGCACCGCGTGTTGGCATTTTTTTCTTGTTTTTTTTCTCTGTTCTTTTTTTGCAGAGTAATTTCTTTTTTTCACCGTTATGAAATAAAGTCGTAGAACTACTTTGGCATTTCGTGGCACACTGAATCCTTTTCTCCGTTTGAAGCTGTTCTCCTCGTTAGGCTAACATCAAAGGCGGTGGATGTGGTTAACGATAGCCACTTCCGTTTAAGCATTATCTTGCCGGTGCAGACTTAACCGGTTGCTTTATTATCCTGGCAAGTACTGTAACCGAGTTTTAACTGAGTCTCGATTTTAGCATCCTGTTTTAACGTGTTTAACTGACTAATCGAAAATTTATTCTTTTGTTTTTGGATTTCTTTTTTTTTTTTCTAATTAATTAAGAAATTAAGGAGTTTGGAGTGCTTCACTCTATCAAATAAGTATAAAATATTCTTCATCTTCTTTACCTAGTTTTACCCTTCATTACATTTCACAGCAAGATTAATTTTGCAGCAAATAAAATACAGTCGATTTTTTTACAGGCTGCACATTTTAGAGACATTACATTTTTAGATGTGAGGCACATCATCCTCGTTTGCCAAGTTGTATAATTATTGTGCGGCTTTTCCGTTGATGCATTAGTTTTATCTTAGGGTCACTTCCTGCACAGCACTTTCGGGATCGTCAGGATTTTCCAGAACTGGCTCAGGAAACTCTGTTATCAAGTGCAACCACCGCCGTTTCGATCTATTCTACGTTATCTCATTGATATGCATTTTTTTTTAAACATAAGGGACCACGATCAAAACGTCGAGAAATTAAATATCTATATTATATAAAGATCTCGCGGTCGCCACCGCCGTACACAAGAATCTAGCTGACAGGGCTTAAATGGCACACTAAAGCCCTGATTTTTCGAAGTCCCCCATGAGAACCCCCTCCAAGACCCTGAATTTTCTAAGTACCAATAACGGCCCCTACAAGGCTTGGATTTTTCTAAGTCCCTATAAGGCGCGGATTTTTCTAAGTCCGAATAAGGCTCCTACGAGGCCCGGATTTTTTTAAGTCCCAATAAGACCCCTCCGCGGCCTGATTTTTCCGGGTCCCAATAAGGACAAGTCCCGGATTTTTCAAATATCCATTTACAAGACTCTGAAATCAAAATTTGCAATTATCGTGTCACTGGGCGAATTCCGAAGAGAGGCGAAGCCCCTCCCCCCCCCCCCCCAATTATATTTCATGTTTCTTGCTCACTTTTCCACAGTCTTTTTAAAATAAAAAAGTTCGTGATTTCTTAAATATGAGGCAAAAGATGTCAAGTCGGTTACCCCAATTTTTCATGTCAATAAGACGTCCTCAAATTTATTCAGGATGTTGGTCTGGTTGAAGAATAAACGTAGGAATTTTTTCAGATTTTTTATTGCATATTCCAGCTATTAAAAATTTCTGAAAATAGTTATTGTTTATTTTTTAACGCCAATACTACGTGAACATCAAATTTTGGATTTTCAGCGTACTTTCCAACAACATTTTTTGTAAAATTCTCCGATTTTATTTTATGCTATTTTTCAATTAAATAAAGTTGCCACTTTTTTTTCCTCCGAAATGGCATTTCCGATTTAGCTGAAATTTTCACATTTAGTTCTTTATTAAAATATCTAGAATCTTAGAAAAAATTGGTGACATGGGCGGCAATTTCGTCCCAGAGTTACAGCTCTTCGAACTATGGAACATCGTGGTAATCTAATGTGTAATTGCTCTCTGCGTTAAGGAGGGCTGAGAATGTCTATGGAAAATATTCTAAAGCCCGCATTACATTTTTTATTATATAATTCTTGTTTTTTGTATTAGATTACTGCGATGTTTGATCGTTGGAAGAGCTGTAACTCTGGAGCGAAATTGCCGCCCATCTCGCCAATTTTTTTCTAAGATTCTAGTCATCTTAACGAACAAAATGTGGAAATTTCAACTAAATCGGAAATGCCGTTTCGGAGGGGAAAAAGTGGCAATTTTATTTAATTGAAAAATAGTAAACATTTTACAAAAAATGTTGTTGGAAAGTACGCTGAAAATCCAAAATTTGATAGTCTTATGATTTTTTTTTTGCGAGTCGTAGTATTGGCGTTAAAAAATAGAACATGATTATTTTCAGCGATTTTCAATGGCTGATTAAAAAGATATGATAAAATTCCTACGTTTTTTGTTCAACTAGACAATCCTGAAGAAATGTGGGGACGTTTGGTTGACATAAAAAATTGGAGTGGCCGACTTGACGTGGTTTGCTTCATATCTTTAAAATAAGAATACAATTTTGAATACAAAACCTTAATGTTTTTCTAAAACTCAAACCACGGTGCTGTTTTTTTTTTACCAAATCTGGTACAAAATCTATTTACATTTTTGCGCACGTGTCTGAAGTTTTAGTGACCGATTTGTCAGAAATTTCGAATGTGGAGGCGGTTGAGACATAAAAAATTTAAATTGCTATAAAACCCGAACTACTTTATCGATCATCATTAAATTTCATTGTTTCTCGTTATCGCATGTCAACAAAGTTGCTGGATGTAATTTCGATTGCTACTTCCGTTCAAGCACTATCTTGCCAAGCAATATCTCGCCATATCTCCTGAACAGAAACTATTGAAAAATTTTCGTTTGTGGAGAAAAGAAGTTCTAAAAAAAGGCCTGAGAAATTGGGGTATAAGTTACTTATATTCATACTTATATTCCTTTTTGTTGTTGTTTATAATACAATTATCACAGATATGTAAGCTACAAAATACCGTTTCGCTATTGTAAAATGCATTTATCTCAATCTCATCAATGATCATTTTTCATTGCACGTGCTATGACAAATTTAAACTACGTTTCTCTAATTGCTACTCGTACATTTAAATTAATAAAAAATATATATGCGACAAAAGGTTCTAATCGACTTGGTCGATTTCCTGCGCCGAAAACACATCGATGGTGGTCTTCATGTCGTCACAGTCCGGCGAATCTGAACGCATTAGCGCGTCGAGCGAAGGAACAATTTCTCTCGTGATGGTAAAGTTATCGAGTTTCTTTACGCATGTATCGTCCTCGTAATCGCTCATCCTTAACTCATCCGAGTTGGTCTTAACGAAATATAAATATATTTTAAATACCATAATTAGGCGTTTTCGAAATTTGCATTAAAAACTAAATAGTCACCTTCTTCAGAATTTCATCCGCTTTAGTCTTCTCCTTTTCTGTCAATCCACCTGACTT
Organism: Perithous albicinctus; assembly: GCA_964016905.1. Classification (NCBI taxonomy): domain Eukaryota; kingdom Metazoa; phylum Arthropoda; class Insecta; order Hymenoptera; family Ichneumonidae; genus Perithous; species Perithous albicinctus. The sequence continues at coordinate 17,128,760 of OZ024688.1, forward strand.
CATCTGTCTCTTTGGCGTTGGCTTTCGAGGCTTGAACGTTCCAGACGCTTTCTTCGGTAGCTGCGAACTTGTGTGCTTCTTCGTGTCGATTGCTTGGTCGCAATTGTGAGTTATAAGCTGATCCTTAGTCTTAAATGCCTGTAAATTGAAGTTAAATAATTCTTTTAAACGATATTCTAGAAAATGGAATCTTTATTATTAACGCGGCAATGGACAATATTTTACCAACAGGAATTATCTTTTAGACATTTTCAACCATTCAAAAAAATGTAAGAAAACCAATAAATGTCTAATCGCAAAAATCAGCTACTTTTCGGCCCGTTACCGTGAAATGATCCCTTAAGAACATTAATTAAAGAGCTGGATTAAAAAAAACACACGGCAGAGAGAAGATTACTCACGTGTGAGCAAATATCACACTTCAAATTGTGTTTATTGAGCTCGTGATGCTTGAGAGCTTGGGCCCGATGAAAATTGCGATTGCAGTGGCTGCAACTGAAGCGTTTGATGTTACTGTGAGTGAGTAGATGCCTCTTGAGTTTATCGGGTCTTGAGAATTCACTCATACAGCCCAAGTATCCACGGAATGGGCACTTGAGACGTTTCGTTAGGTCGTGAATCAGCATATGACGGCCGAGTCGATCTTTTCTCTTAAATCTCGCGGGGCATTGCTGCGAAATAATAAATATTTATCCTTTGTTTAAATGCTTTCTATTATTGTTAATCTATAATAGGAATGTAAATTTTGTCGTTTTTTAAATAATTTATTTATTTTGATAAAAGACAATGGAAATAACTTACCGAACAAATAAAAGGTGTCTCTTCACTGTGAATCAATTTGTGATTCGCCAGATATTGCTCGGTTTTAAAGGCTTTGCCACAATCCTCGCAAGCAAAACGCGCCGATGATACGTGAGTCTTCAAGTGTCTTCGTAAAAATCTTTCGATAAGAAAACTCTTTCCGCAATGCGGACACGCGTAATCGTGCGTTGTTGTCTCAGTGTGATGCTGCAGTGCCTCAAGATTCGAGAACGATGATTTACAAACAGAGCAGCAATAATATTTTTCCGTTGTTTTTTGCTTCTGGACGGAATGCGCGTACTGATGAAGTCCAAGATCGGATAGAGTATTGAATACTTCACCGCAAACGTGACATCTATATTCGGAACGCTTGTGACTCTTGGTGTGCTCGAGAAAATCATCGAGCTCGCTGAACATCATGCTACAGCTATTCTGTACGCATTTGTAAACTTTTAAAGTCAGGTGCGATACAATTAGATGACCCTTGAGGGCTTTGTACGAGTCGAAAATCTCTTTGCAGAATTGACAGTGATAAGTGCGATCGATACTACCGTCTGCTGGTGCCTGGATTGTTAAAAAAAATTAAAAAAAGAAAAAAAAATTTATCAATTAACATGTTGAATTTATTTGATATAATTTCGAAATATCGATTGAAATTTCGTTAAGAATTTTGTACTTCGGGTGGTAGAGAGTGTATTGCCGTTCCTGGCCACACTTTGTGCGACGACATGTGCTTCTTAACGTTGGACTTCTGGGCGAATGCACGTCCGCAGACTACGCACTGATAGGGCTTCTCTCCTGTATGCGAACGCTCGTGCTGCTGCCAGTAAAATTTCTTGGCAAATTGCTTGTCACAATAGCCGCACTTGTACTGTAAAAAAAAAAGATAAGTAATATCTGTATTTCTTAAGTAACTCCTGAAACTTTTTGATTAAATAACGGAAAATTGCCCGAGGCCATTTTTTTCGCACTTCCGGGATATTTTTTTGTGTTCTCCGGTTTGACCCAACTGGGGAATGCCGAATAAAGCCATTTGGTCGACCTTGAATGCCTGTGATGGTTAAAATTTTCGATTAAAGGGCGTAAAATTGTTCGAGGCCATTTTTTTTCGCACTTCCGGGATACTTTTTTGTGTTTTCCGACGTGCCTCAACTGGGGAATACCGAAAAAAAGCTATTTGGTCGATCCTGGATGCCTGTGATGGCTAAAATTTTCGATTTAAGGGCGTAAAATTGCTCGAGGCCATTTTTTTTCGCACTTCCGGGATAGTTGTTTGTGTTTTCCGATGTGCCCCACCTGGGGAACACCAAAAAAAAACACTTTGACCGATCCCGGATGCCTGTGAGGGCTAACATTTTCGATTAAATAAAGTAAAATTGCTCGAGACCAAATGCGAACGCGAGTGAATAACAATAACAATAATAATAATAATAATAATAATAATAATATTTATTTGGATGTTCGTGTACATACATTAATTAGCGTAAAACAAATGAGTAAAATGACATGATATAAATAAATTTTTTTTTTTAATGATTTGAGATGAAAATTGAAATGTTGTAACGAGACTATCCCTATCTACGTTCTTTTGCCGGTCCAGCAGCTAAAAGGCTAAATATACGTCAATACCTCGTTACCTTTAAATTTTGTGTTTGCCCGACATTGCTGTCCTCTTCTTCCTGATCGTCCATGTTTTCAATCACGTTATCCAGCCCGTTGTCCATATTGACGATATCGTGACTCGATGATATATCAAATACAGCCTCATCCTGGGTGAGATCGCTATGCAGCCCCGTATGTGTCTCATCAGTCTCATCGATCAGGGTTTTGTTGACCTGCGTAGCTTCCGGTGGATCCGGAAAAGCCTCCTCAAGATTTTCAGCATTGAGAATAATCGGCACACCGAATCCGGAGTCTTGGGTCAAGTAACTCGCGCCCTCCTGGTCCATACTGAAATATATGTATTTAAATTTAAAAAAAATGCTGCATAGGAGAACTTTGCCTCATCATTAATTTCGATTTTTCACAAAGCCACCTGTATCAGAAAGCTGATTTATCAATTTTGGCTTACTCATAGAGGAAGCACTGTGAAATATTGAATAATTAATTAATGAACCAATGCTATAAAAAAAAATGTGCACATGTTGAATGCTAGTCACACACCTTCTAAGTGTCCTGACATGAAAATATCACAAAAAAAAAAAAAAAAGTTTACAAAAACAAGGCTTTTTTCTATGAGGTAGTAATAGACCAATGAAATTTGAACCTGAATAACATATCTGTCTCCTCGAGTATGATTGGCTCCCCAAGTTGATCAGTTTGAACAAAAGTCTCTTGAGGATTGTATTGAGCTCCATCCTGGCAAGGATCATCTCCGTGAACATTCACCTGACTGTCGTCGTTCACTAAATACTGACTCAGATCCACTGTTTGTTCTTGTACTTTCAGGTGTTCTCGCTTGTGTAGAAGAAATATGTGCAACGATGTAAACTGACTTTTGCACTTTCCGCACTGGAAAATATCCTCCTCATCTTGATCTATTGCTGTAAATACGCACAATATAAACTCGACTATTCAAGTATCCAAACTGTAGAGTGATGTAAAAGTGTACCTGACTGCTCAACCTCAGTGATAAGAGTCTGCGACTCGAGCAGAGATTGCACTGTAGAACTATCCAAAGATACGCCTGCAAAAAACAGTATATAACAGAGTTGGAAAGCAAAAATTACTTGAGTCATGAATTACCATTTTTACTACAATTATTCGGATTAAAGCAAAAAAAAACATATGTTTAATTATACTGAAATTTAGTATTTTTTAAACTTTTTTCAAATACAACACAGGAAAATTATAAAAAAAAAAAAAAAACGTCCAAAAAAGAACCTAGAGCAGCAACATTTGTAAAATACTGAAAAATGTTAGCATGGATCCCTTTAATTTTACTTATTTCGTGCACTAAAGTAAATAAAGCTAAACCGGAAATAAGAGCCGTATCGAAAATCTTTTGTTCTCGAAATAATATTTTCAAGCGTAAATACACTTTGGCTACGCCTGGAATAATAATTCGTTCGATTTTCATAGCAGAGGGCTTAACCCTATCGAAATTCACAAAGAAGAAATAATTACCTGTCAAGGCGTCGAATATAGATTGAGGCATCACGCAAGATTCATTCAGTGTTTATTCATATTTAATATCATTCACGATGTAATAAGCGATTTAAAAGAGGTGTATATAATATATTTTTACAGTAAAAAGACAACTCGTCGGCTTGAAAACATTCCGACACTAAACTAACTGCGTGTTTGTGTGTGTGATGTGTGATTTGGTATATATGTGTATATTTCGTATTTCTACTCTACTCTCTCCATTCTAATGAACGACGCCGCACCCGCCGCACTCGACAGTTGTGCACAGTGTGAAACAGTAACGCGATCGAATTCCAAGTGGTCACAGAGAGTGAGAAACCAGAATTCAGTATCTCCTACATGAGGCCAATCTTCTATACGTGAGGAGTTTATGGTTTCACACTTCGATGCATTTTACGACTTGTAAAACATAAAGCGTGAAAACAGGCAGAACGCTAACGCTGAAAACTTTACTTAATATATATTAATTCGGCCATTTTTTTGTTTGTTTTTCTACAACGACAAGCGACACGTGCGAAACAAAAGGACAGCAATATCTTTGCTTTGTGATGTTGGACTGCCAATTTGGATTTTTTACATTTTTGGTGTGGCAAACGTTTCTTTGTCGTTTGTAGGTGATTGTTCATTCAATTACAATGTTTGTCGGATAAACCGTTTTTTTAAACAATGAAAAATAAGATTTAGCGCTAATTTAGTTGCATTGTTTTTTCGCGTATTCGTAGTCAAATGGTAATCAATCGATTTCTAATCGTTTGCAGGTTCTGAAGTAATCAATTGGAAAAGTTGTCGGTTCATCTTGTCTATAAAAAAAGAAAAGCTAAAAACTAAATTCGGTAATTTTTTTGCGGAACGTTCATAAGTGGGCAAGGATGAGGCTAAATTGCAATATTGTTCTCCAGCTTGAAGTTAGTTACAGGTGACAGGGAATTTTACATGTGCTGCCATCTAGTGGAGGTAATTAGATTTTATAATGCCCTGGTGAAAATATTTCTCTGAAAATGTCTGAAGAATTCTCTGACAATCTCTGAAAACTGCTTTGATAATATCTGAAAGTACCTCTGAATTTATTTGACTTTTCGTACTTTTCAGAGAAAGACAGAGTTTTCTCTGAAACTAAATATACCTCACTGTTCCGAAAATCTCTGATTTCCGCGCCAAATCCTCTGAAAAACTATTGACTTCGTTGATTTTTTACACTGGTTTCTCTTTTATATTAATATAAAAATATAAACTGGCATAAAATATCAAAGACGTTATTAATTTTTCAGAGAATTTGGCACGGAAATCAGAGATTTTCAGAACAATCAGGTATATTTAGTTTCAGAGAAAACTCTGACTTTCTCTGAAAAGGACAAAAGGTCAGACAAAATCAGAGGTATTTTCAGATATTATCAGAGCAATTTTCAGAGATTGTCAGAGAATTTTACTGATACTTTCAGAGAAATAATTTAAAAAATCAATTTCTTTTAGAAAGATTCAGGGAAAGTCCGAGTTTTTTATGAAATTCTCCCCATGATTGGCAGACAAACATTTTACAGAATTAATCTGAAACTTTATGATTCTTTCTATACTGTTCTAATAACTATGAACCCTGCTGTTTTTCTCTAACTATTAATTTCTATATTCACGAACATTTACCTAAAAACTCCAATTTGCGCTAATTTTCTCATATAAATCCTACAGAATTTCTGAGAAAGTCTGCGTTTTCTCTGAAATTCTTTGCATGCTTCGTTGAAATGTTTCAGAATTACTCTAAAACTCTGTGTTTTTTTAATAGACTTTTCTTAAAATCTGTATAATTTGTTGATTTTCTCTGGTACTTCTTTTCTGAATTCATGAAGCTTGCTATGACAAACCCTGATTTTTATTCAATTTAAAAATCCTTTCATATACAATTGTCAAATTATCTCTTCTCTCTTCTCAGAAAACTCGTAAGTTTTCTGAAATTCTCTGAACTCACGTTATCCAAGAGAAGCAGAGTTTTCCAGAAAATAACTCATACTTTCTCTGAGAAAATCAACTCGAATTTTCTCTGAACATACTTTATTTGCAAAAAATCAGAGTTCTCTCAAAAAAATCAGAAAACACTCTGAATTTTGCTGATAAATTATAACTGCTGGAGATTGGCGGAGAAAAATGTAGAGATTTTCAGCAAATATCAGAGTAAATTGTATGAAAATCTCTGAAAATCACTGAAACGGTCGGGTCTGAGTTTTTCAGACAAATTCTCAGAGAAATATTTTCACCAGGGTGGTGACATCTGTTGGATATATTTTTTATTTCATTCACAGAAATACAGTAATACTGGAATGTAAGAGATTTTTTTTTTTGTTAGTTTTGAGGATTTTTCGAAAAACGAAGAAAATTATCTTTTGAAAATAAAAATTCAAATAAGCACGTAACGCCATCTAGTGGCGAAATAAAAAACTAATCCAATCGGTGCTGCCATCTAGCAGTTACATGACGAATTAAAGATTTTTCTGTAACTAATTTCAAGCCGGAGTCCAGTTCTGCACATTTTATTCGCACTGTTACCAGAGATCTTCTCATCTCTGCTATTACATAATAAAAGGATGTTTTCTTTTAACGGGATATAAAACTATGATAATTATTCCATTCTCTCCGACTTGGTCCCTAAAAATACATACCTTTTAAATCTCCCGCTCTTATCGTGGAAAATCGAATTATATGGTCAAATCCACATTAGTGCGTCAAGTAAAATCAGCCCTAAAAAGTAGAACACGAAGAAGACGAAGACGAATTTGAGCCGGGGCCCTGTCGCAACCAGTTCACCAGTATCTCGAGAAAACTACAATTTCGAGAGAATGCGCGTTAAAACTTGAATAAAAATCATCACCGGCAATCATGGCCGTTTCGTTGTGTGCGAAACGAATTATCCTAACGCGAAGTTGCCTTTACAAAACAACGAAACGAAAGAATGGATACCTTATTCTGTAAGTAAAACTAACTTCGGAGGTTATGTTTTCAATTACCGTAATTTAACACATCTCTCTACTGTTATCAATTGTCACGTCGTAATAATGCATTAAAATTGTTGATTTTTCAAAGCCTACCCGAAATTGGAGAAGATCTACCGGAGAAGAATCCTCTTTTGAAGGATAACGGCTTGCCTGAATTCAACACTTTTACCATAGAACGCAGCATTGCTGCTATCGGAAGGCAGACAGTGGAATTCGAAGATGGAGTCAAGAAAATCGAAGAAAACTTACAAAGTATTTTATTAATTCTAAAACGCTCTAAAAGTTATTCATTTAAAATTATTATTATTATTATTGTTATTGTTTTTCTAAAAAAAATTGTATTATTATTATTATTATTATTATTATTATTATTATTATTATTATTATTATTATTATTGCATGAGTACCTTGGAATTCTTGCAAATATAGAAATACAATTTTTTTAATACTAGAAGCTAAAAAATAGAATCCCTAATGTACCATGAATTTCTGTAACTGCATAAGCAATTTTATAATTATATTATAATTTTACAATATTTTAAAGTATTTGTGTGAACGGAAAAACGACTTCGCCTTTTTTGTTTTAAAGCTTAAAAAGTAATAACTAAAATTACGATTTATTTAAGACAAATTAATGAATTTTTTTGTTTTTTTTTAATAGATAACGAAGATATAAATATCGTTAAGGATGTTGTGCATCCTCTGGAAGAGCTAGATGTACCTCTGGAAACTACATGGGGCATCACCAAAGCACTGTACTTTGGCAATCAGAGCCTTATGCCAACAAAATATTACGAGAGTATTCACACTCGTATGAGCAGAGCCAGAAGCACAAAATTCACTAGCATACCAATATACAAGGCGTGCAAAGCCGCTTTGGAGAATAAGAAATCAAATATAACGGATACGGAGAGAAGAGTCGTCGCCAAACTCGCCCTTGAGGGTAGATTAAATGGATTGGAGATTCAGGGAAAACGCAGAAACACATACGATCATGCAGTGATGAGAACAACTCAGAGATGTGATGAGTTTTACCAAAAGCTTAAGGTTTAATCACACAAATATTTCAACATTTTTTTTTTTTTTTCATATTTTTGCTTCTTCATTGAGGAAGCTTTGTTTTCGTGTTATTTCTGTTTTTTTTTTTAAATGTCTGTATGTGTGTGTGTTGAAAATTTCGTATATATACTTTTTTTTTTTAATGGTATAACTTCACGTAGCTGATCCAAAATTTTGCATAACACTCAAGTAGAATATGTCGTCCTTTGATACTGATTTTGGTGAGAATCCAACAAAGACTTTATATTTCAGAGATTTTTTTTTTTTCTTTTTTTAAAAAACTTCCTCTATAAGGAAGCAAAAATAGATCAACTTACTTTCTCATAGAGGTAGTTTTGTAAAAATTCAAAAATAATAACGAAGCAATGTGCAAAGTTCTACTTTGCAGCCTTTTTTTAAATTAGATTTTTATTTTGTTACCCAAGTGATTCTTTGGTACTTAATTATTTTAGTAACAAGTAGCAATATTATTAGTTGTTACGATGAATATTACTTTTTTTTGTTTTTATTTAACTGAAATCCATATGAGTGATAAGTGGGATGTTGAATATTTCAGCATGCGACTGTCTTGTTCAATCACACGATAACGAACCAAAACACCGTGAGAGACTTTCCCGAGGATTATTTGAAAATGATAGCCGCGGATCCGACCAATCCGATGCAGGGCCCTTGGAAAATAACGCTTCAATCGCATATAGCAAATCCATTTATGGGTAATTTCATTTGATTATCAGTCATTTAATTTGACGTCCTTTCCTAGTTATTATTTCTTCCTTGTAGAGGAAGCTTTGTTTTTATTTTAAAAAAAAACCTTTTTTTCGAGATTGTCATGTTGGGATAGACACAAATGACGAATCTTTAAAAATCCTATTATTGCTCTCTGTTAAGAATTATTCAGTTATTCAAAATGAAAATACTTTGAGGAAGCATAGTTGTCATTAGTAACGAGTCATTAATGACTCTATGAAATAACAAAAAACGAACAAACTGATGAAAAGGGACGAAGAAAAGTAAAAAAAAAAAAAAAACTGATAAATACATTGGTAAGAATGACTCAAAGAAATATGGTTTTGTTACGTATTGAGCAAACAAGATGTCAGGAATATTTCGGGTTTCGTTGTTCGATTAAGAAATAAATTCCAAATTTTTTATTTAACACGCGTTATTTTGGTGTGTTACAACTGAATTTAATACACAGAATTAGACGATAATAAGTTGTGTAAATTATGTTAAATTGATTTAAATGTATAAACAATATGTGGCGAAATATCATTTTCTCGTTTTCAATGAGATGGCTATCAAACCACTCGTGTTAGCAACATTTTCGTTTTATATTTATTTAAAAATCTATTGTATACAAATTTATATCCACCAAAAATATTAATGTAAGGCTTGCATTTTTCAATTCACCAATGTATTATAATGTTGAAATGGAGAAATCCGTGAAATTAAAAAAAAAAATATTGAATACTATTGGGTATCAACATCGCGAAAAAATAACTGTAGAATGCCACTATTTATAGCCCTGGATACTAACTAAATAAAAAATAAAATTAACAGCTTTAATATCCATACATTCTTGTATTAGAATATTGTCCGATTCGGGAACTACGTTGGAATGTATGGCAAGCAAGGGTAACGCTATGTACAAGAGAGATGGAGAACAACTTTCGAACTAGCGGGCCTCTCGAAGACATAAGAAGTTATCGAATTATCCAAGCGAAAGAGCTCGGCTACAAGTCCTTTTCGCATATGTGCATGGAAACGAAAATGGCTGGTAGCCTGGAAAATATTTATGAAGTGATGGACACGCTGCTGGAAACTGGTATGAAATATTCATTTTTTAATTGTTATTTTTTTGAGCGTTCCACGATACTTTTTTTTTTAATATCGGCGATCAAATAAGTGAAAAACTCCTCAATGGATATTCCTGGTTTTCACCTGACTCACACCTCTTAATCTCTTTCATAAATTACATATTCGTGAATAAATTGCTAAATTCATGAGCCAAAGTTAAATCCAGATTTCTCGAATTGTTCAATCGAATGTTTACTAAATTACATTGTTTTCTTTAGCCCGACCTGCCCAGGAACTGGAAATGGAAGAATTGACGGAATTTGCGAGGGAGCGGGGCTTCGACGGTGACATTCAAGAATGGGATGTCGATTACTGGGCTAGAAAACATCGTCGATCTGTATTAAAGTAAACACGAAAATTCTCTGGCCAAAAAAATTCTCTCTTACGAGAAATAAATTAATGCCTTGTTTACAGTGTCAAGGACGAAGTTCTAAGAGATTTCTTTCCGCTGCCGAACGTGTTGAACGGTCTTTTTGAACTAGTTGAGACACTTTTTCAAATTCGCATTGTCGAAAATCGCAAAGCCGACGTTTGGCACGCGGACGTACGCTTCTTTGACGTGATCGATCTGAAAGGCTCGAGCGAAGAGCCGATCGCAAACTTTTATCTCGATCCTTACGCAAGACGTGACAGCGGTCTCAGAATGGAAAAAGACGCTGGATGGATGGTGGCAATGAGAAGCAAAAGCGTTCTCGTTTCTACAAAACCACTCGCTGCATTGATATTCAACTTTTTACCGCCGATCAACGACAAACCGTCGTTGCTATCTTTTAAGGACGTTGCTGTTCTTTTCCAAAAGGTATTGATATACACTAAGGTGGTAAAAAAAAAAGTTTTTGCGCTAATTTGATATAAAGTTATTTTTGGAAAGACTGAATTGTGAAACGATATTTAATGCCTCACAAATTATAAAAAGGAATCGTTAAATTGCGATTTTAAGGTATTTTGATTTTTCTAAAAGTTCACTGAATCAACGGTTCGTTAACATAAATACATGGTATTCCCCTCTTAAAAAAGACATGACCTAAATATCTCGAAATGTATCGAAATCGTGAAGCCAGTTTCTAAGCCTGTTGATTGGTCGGTATGTCACATAGCCAACTTCACTCGTCGGTCATGGACGGCGCTGCAGACCATATGAATCGCGTGCGCAGCGCATTCGATATATGGCGGCCAAAATGAATAGCAGATCTTTTGCCGTGTATAATAGTTTTCATTTTGTATAACAAATGCCTTTACAATACAACAACATGCGGCTCTTAAATAAGTTTATACAGTTTACAGGCAAAATAATCAACATACAGCCCGCACAGCGCGCACGTTGTTGCTAGTTTATCAAATTTGAGACATTTCCGAAGATTTTTTAGTGCTGACACACAATTCTTAAAATCTTGACCGCGATAAAAAAAAATGAAACATTTCGAACTTTCATCAGATAATTTTCGATTGAAAGTTAAACGAATGCGAAACTTTGGCTCCTAGCTTGGTCACGCCCTGCAGCATTTACTGACGCAAGCTGACCTCGCCGAAGTCGCCGGTACTTCAAATGTCGAATGGGATGCAGTGGGAATCAGTGGTAATTTCTTGGAAAACTGGTGCGATTACAACATTTTTTGAACTCTTAATATTGAATTATTTGGTTAGAAATCGCGGGATTTCAGTAATTAAGATTTTTCTCCAGGTTGTACGAACCTTCGGTGATAAGGCGGCTTTCTAGTCACTATGGAACATCGGAGCCCTTGCCAGACGATGCGATAGATAGCTTGAAAAGGATAAGATCGCACATGGCGGGCTATAATCTCTGCAAGGAACTCTATTATGGCAGATTCGATTTGAACATGTACGAACTGTGAGTATTGGGAAAACAGAAATTTTCAATTATTTATTATTATCCCAACATATCTTGTATCTTTCTTATCGATCGCTTTTCATTTTCTTTATGAGCTTCATTTTGCAATTGCTTTTAGTTTTAAGGTCCTTTGTATTGCTTTATTGTAGGCTTTTTTTATTTTCGCTTTTCTTTTTCTTTATTAACTTTATTTTGCGACTGGTTTTAGGTTTAAGTCGCATTGTATTGCTTATTGTATGCTATGGTCCTTAGGGGATTTATCCCACGGCCCAATAAATCTCTATCTATCTATCTAATTGAAATGGTTTGGCATGCCTCCAAAAATGAACCTTGTGGCGGCTATAACATTTATTTCTTGCACAGTTTTTCCGTTTCGCCAATTCTTCAATAAAAAAAAATAGTAATTATAACATATTTTATTCGTGAGAAATTAATTCGCATTTTTTGTTCTTGCTTTTCTTTCCAGGGACGATTTTTGGTTGGACATGATGCCGAATCTATGGAGGAAACATTTCGTTATTCCTTATAATGATATAAACGGTCATGTTTGCTCCTGGTCATCGATATTCACTGGAAATTGGGGCGCAGCATACTACAGGTTAATTTTTTTTTAAATCAAGATTTTCAACATTTGTATGTCAAAATACTTTAAAGAATATTAATATGCTTTTACTGTATACAATAGAGAACAGATTTAATGATTAAGCTAACTTTTTAAATGATTTTTTTTACAATATAGCAATCTCTGGTCCAAGATGGTAGCCGCCGATGCTTACAGCGCCTTTCAAGAAATACCCGCGGGCGATGCGGAGCTCGAGAAGGAAACAGCCAACAGATATCGTGAAACATTTTTGTCATTGGGTGGCAGTCGTCCGGCGAGCGAAGTCTACCGAAGATTCAGAGGAAGGGATCCGAGCCCAAAGGCTCTGCTCAAAAATTTGGGCTTGAAAGCGAAAAAAATTGAACGTATCGAGTAAACATTGAAAATTCGATAAATTCGTGGCTATATGAATTCGCGTGAAACAATTTTGTCTCCATAAGCAAAGAGCCACGCAGATTGTTGACTTTAAAACTGTATTTATCTGCCACGAGAGATAGTACGATGATTCTTCATGATAATACAACGTTATCTGCAGATTGTACAAAGTATGCAGTGCAGACTAAACAATTTTCGACTTCGTCAATTTTTTTTTTACCCTCTTTAATTAACAGTTAGTCGATATTTAGCTGTTTTTGGTAGTTTTTTAAATTCTATTCTGGCGATTTATATACAATTAATTCAAGTATCGTAAGACTTGTAAAAATGAGAGTGACGCAAAAATAAGACAATTATTTTACGTTCGTGATGAAATTTTGTTTTGACCAATAAGAAAAATGTATAATAATTATTTATATTTCTTATATTAATATTCCATTTTGATCAGTTATTTTTTTTAACATCAAACCTTGAATGCTCATGAAGTAATTTTTTTTAATACGAAAGGCAAGAAATTTTTTAAATGGACGAAAAATAAAAACAAACCTTATATTTGCGTCTCTTAAAAAAAAAAAAAAAATCCGATCACGTGGCATTCAACAAGGATTTGACAACGCTCAGCGCGAAAAATGCTTAGTAAATTTTACGTTTTCATAATCAACCTTCACTGCATATTCATACTGTAGTTTTTTTTATTGCTATTGCAGTAACAATTACATAAATGTGTGATAACAGAGTAAAACATGAAGCCAGTTGATAAAAAAAAATGTAAAATTTGCTGAGTATTTTTCTTGTTCGTAGACTTGCTCCATGTAAAGAAAATGCATGGATAATCAGTCCGTAATTTTTGGCGTTCACAGTCATAATAGTCTTAAAATTAAGCATAAGCGGGGTATATTGCATTTCATGTGAAATTCAGTGTTACTATGATACGGCGACGCCGATTATAGCTACGAATAGCAGAAATATGATGATCCAGTATCCGCACGTACGATCTTTACGATTTATGCTACGCACACGTCGCGTACCGTCTATTAAACGCTCGTCTGTTCGATCCATGTGATCGACAAGATCGTCGATTATTTCTGTAAGAAAGAAAAAAATCGCGTGGTGTGAAATCTTTCCTTTTTAAATGTAGGTTTTTTTACGATACGACTCATATCCAAGAAGATACGTGCATTCTAAAGTTTTTAAACGCAATTTTTAGAAATTCATGAGTGCGCGAAATACGCGATGAAAAATTTGGAAAAAAATGGAGCGTGCTCCATCCATTGGGGTGTATGACTAAAAAATAATAATCAACTATATCCTCGATGGTCATGGTTTACGGTGTATAATGCCCCAAAAATAAGAAAATAATCATATTGAATGTGAATCAAATACAATTTTCAAGCTTGAATGATTAAAAAGAAAATGAGTACCAAAAATAGAGTGAATAACCTGACGAATTCTACAGCAGTAGAATAATGCAAAATAATCACAGAAAATGTTTACTGATAACATATAAATCAATGGATTTCTAAGATATTTTTTAACATCGCTGATGCAGTTTTTCCTTCGTACTGATTTAAAGAAATATAGGCAAACATTTATTTTTTAAAAATTATCTTCAGATTTGGGATCTGTTATTTTTTTTTTTTTAATTGATAAAAAATGTGATTAAACTTCTTTTTATTTTCACTTACCATTTTGATGATCAACTTCCGTATGAATTGTTTGCGCTACCGCCTTCTGTCTTGTTATCACTTTGTACAATTCATCCAAGCCCTGTTCCTGATCTGTAAGACGAAATTTTAGTTTACGTTAATTCTAATTTCAGCAAAGAATAGACATTTTTTGTGGAATTAGGGGGGAACTAAAAGAAAAAAATGGTCTCTATTTTTTTACCTTCTAAGGTAACTCTGTTCTGAGCCTTGAGATCATTAACAGACATGACATTAACATCCAAAAGCGGTTCGTCGTCGTCGTCGTTATCATTTTCTTCGATTCCCCAATTGGTTGTTCCAGCCTCTGCAAATGCAGAACTACCTGTGCTACTTTGCATATCCTGACGATGCTTCAGCTGAATAGCATTGCTCTGCAGACGCTCAACCTGTCTGGTTCTTCTCTCAGCCTCGTCGCTCGTACTTAGTTTTTACTTTTTTAAGGACAAACTGCAAACTCAGACGAAATTGGAGCTTTGAGATTTGACGTGAGTTAGAACAAAGTTATTTGAAATCCAAAAAAAAATCTAAGCTATTTGACAATTCATTCCAATCTCAATAACGATCTTTATTTATAGTAAAATTATTTAGCTCAATAGCTAAAAATGGGAACACTATATTATTAATAAGCCACTTTTCTCCACGTTTTGAACCATTCTGACTGTCATGACATGAAAATCTTGAATTTCCTTTTTTTTTTCTTAAAACAAAGCTTAAAAAAAAAGCTGCAAAGTAGAACTTTGCACAATGTTTCCTCGTTAATTTCGTTTTTCCACAAAGCCACCTCTATGAGAAAGCTTATTCATCAATTTTGGCTTCCTCATAGAGTAGTCTGTGTAAAATTGTAAGTCACAACAAAACATATTTTTTTTTAAAATTCAAACACAAGATTCTAACTGCTTTACCGATCATCACCAAATTTATTACGTAGCAGTGCTTAAAATTCTTTTTCGTTTCTAGAAAATTTCAGTTCATCTGGTGAGATTTAACGTGGGTTAAGAGCAAAATGAAATGTTTGTTGAAAAATTCAAAATCTCATAAAAACCGAACCTATTGGTCGATTCATTCCAAATTCAATTCCGATCATCCTTTAACATAGCTTTATTTGTAAAAAAATTATTTAGCTTGACAGCTACAAATTTGCAATAGCTAGAGAATATACATTTTTCTAAAAATTCAAAATTCAATAAAAAATAAGCTTGTGTTTGAATTTTTTTGAAAATGATCACAAACAAACGTCTCCACCTGCCTCACGTTTGTGCCTAATTTTAGCTCGATTGATAAAGCCGTTCTTTAGGCATCTAAGTTTAAATTTTGGATGCCGGCCACACACACACACATTTTTTCTAAACCACTTTTCTCCACATTTTGGACCATTCTGATTGTCCTGACATGAAAATCTTGATTTTTCTTTTTTTTTTTTCTATGAAAAGAAAGTTTCCTCTATGAGAAAGCAAGAAAGGATACATGATACCCTGCTTGATAGCTTCGTCAATCTTATATTTCAACTGTTGAATCTGACTTGTATACTGTTTAGTTTTCATCCGCATGTCAGCCGAAACACTCGCATAAAGTTGAGTATTTTTTGACATGCGATCACGCTGCGTAAGCAGCTCCATAACATCGCGAAATAGCCTCTCACAAGCATCATACTCCACAAGCCTGTCATTAAAGAAAAAAGAACATTGTGTTTTAAAATGCACAAGAGCCGAAAAGAAAAAAAAATTCACAAATCACCTACCATGGATCATTATCATCAATGTTGATGAGAGCCATTTTTCTTTAAAGCACTCCCTCAGAACCTACACAAAAAATACGGCTTATCGAAGCGCCAGTGACAGTTTGGAAACTTGGAAATATTCACTGATAAAAGGCTTGCTCCGTGTGATAACAACGGAACGCGACAAATGTTCTGAGTAATCAATGCGTCATTGCTCATCGGTTTTAACGTTCAATCAGACAAAACAGTTTTTCTCCGCTTTTCGTGAGACTTGACAGCCTTGAGAGTACTCAGTCTTTGCACGTGGTTTAACTACTTTACCCCACTCTACAAATATTATTCTCCAATACACGTTAAACTCGCTCTCACTACCAGCACTAAAGTTACATATATACAAAATAGAGATAATAAACTGAGGAGCTGTTTCGCCGTTCTGTTGGGATTTCCTTTCACCTTGCTCTGCTGGCTCTGCAGAAGAGAACGAGCCAGTCTCTGCGCTCCTAGAAACGTGTTAGGTACGCTTTTTTTTGTTGTTGTTTGTTTTCTGCGCTCTTTTTTAGCTGTACTTGATCTCAAGGCACCTGCAGAGCTAAACCAGCAGGTACATAGTCGTGTTTTAGCGTGTGAGGCTCGGCAAGCTATCCTCAGCTGTAATATTGTATTTTAGAGGGGAAACGGGAGTAAATATTGCAACATTCGGAGAATCTCTTGACGCAATTCCTCATATTTGTATCCAGCAGAAATATCATCTCGTGAAACTTTTGCTACTGTTGCTGATGCGCTGTGAAGGATTTTCGCGGTGAGGCGCAGGCGCATCCTTGCTCTCTGTGTAAAAGAGCTCGTAAATACATATATCGTGGGTGAAAGGGGACGTACGTGGTGTGCTTTTGCTTGTCGAACTGCGCGAGTGTGGAAACAGTGTAGGTTGTCGAAGATACAGAGGGGTAGGAGTGGCGAGGGGGAAGAATCAGGGGAAGAAGATACAGTGCAAACTCCCGTATTGTGCTTGAATTTTATGCAAAATTCTGTACGTACAGAATGTTGTTTAAAATTCTAATAAATAAAAACGAAATGAAATAATTCAATTTTCTATCATAGATTGACAATAATAGAAACTTTTTATACGGTTTTTGTATGCATTTTATGCTTATAATAAAAATAAAATAATAATAATTGCTCGGGAGCAACATCGTGACATTGATAATCCTGTTCGGGCGATTTCGAGTTTTTCCGGCGCGTTTAAATATACAATTTCCCGCCTGGATTTTAAAACCCCTACGATTTTGAGAATATCAAACATTTTTTATCACAAAAAAATTATTTATAAAACTACACATCCATTACCAAATGGCAATATTTTCAAAATTCATGAGAAATCCGAATTAGTTCATGGGATTCGAATCTGACCAAAAGGGAAAGTCATCTTTATGATTATTATTTTTTTTAAATAAAAGAATAATGACAAAAATTAAGTTTTTGTTTACTTTGCCATTAATTTCGTTCAAAATTACGTAATTAAATTTGACGAAATTCTTATAGGCCATACATTTTTTAAAATTGTAGATAACATAAATCGCTTTCGAGATACAAATATTTTAATGAAAGTAAATAATAAATAATTTAAGTTCAACCAAATCCAATTTTTGAATTTTTTTTTTGGTAGCCGAACTGATATAAAATGTGAGTTATATTGACAAAGGATTAAAAAAAAAATAAACAATTATTCACAAGCCCATAAATCCACTATCGAACGGTAATATTTCCGAAATTTATGAGAAAAACACTTTTTTTTTTGCTCATCCCAATATTTTGCACTGCTTGATACGTCCCTGAAGCAGGCGCCCTACTCTTCCCTGAGCTACGCCTAAGTGGTCCGCCTCACAAAATCGAAAGGTTGCACTGTAGTCGTAGTTTGTCGTCGTAAAGAGAGAGAAAGAGAGAGACAGAGAAGAGAGAGAGAGAGAGAGACAGTAAGATAGAAGAAATTCGACGTTGCGCACGTAGCTGTATATTCTTCGCCATTCGCTGCTATAAACGGAATATACTATTCCAGTGCGCGAAATTCCCGTGTCCAGGAGTGTCTCTCGCGCGTTGAAGTGCCAAGTGTCTGTTGGTAAAAAGTGTGCGGGCCCGAGTGTGCCGAAAAATGTCGGGTGAAAGCGAGATCCTATGGTCGCTACTTTATTAAATTGAAATGATTTGTATATTAGAATAAAGGAAAGAATATAGATACGTGAAACGGAAGGTAGTAAAACTGCGAAGGAAAAATCGTTCGCGGCTGTCACGTAAAAGGTCATAGCCGTGAGCGCTTCGACGCGTCTCTCGTGTTATAGCTGGAAGACTATTCGAAGTAGGAGTAATCTCTCCAGTCTTCCGAGAATCCGGGCCTCGTCCAACACAGACGCAGGTCAGCAAGTTGCCTTTCTTTTTTTTTTTTTTTTTTTTTTATTTCTCTCTGCTGTTATTATTCGCGTACTGAGATGCCATTCGTTTAATGATAAAACTATTCAATTTATACATACCAAGCTATTCTACTATTCGCGCAAACTTAAACACTGAGCCTGATCGAAATTTTTACCCTCGTTCCGTACGTTTGTTGTGTTATGCATATTGATTTTTAAAGCGCGGGCTGCTGACACTTCTGTTCACGGGATAAAAAAATAATGTTTCTCTCATTCTTGTTTAAACATTCACTTTTATCGCGATCATCATGAAATTAGTAGCTTTTATGGATTTTATGTAAAAGTGAAAATTTTCGTTCCTTCCTTTTGTTTTTTTTTCTTTTTTTTTCTGAAAATTAATTTTTGTTTAGCCAATCATGAGCAGCAGTACGTTACTGCCGGAGGCATCGTCCGTCGTTGCTTCTGTCATTGAGAATGTCAGTACTACCACTGCTAACGTACTCAGAATTGGCGACAAGGATGACGAGGAAGTTACACCTATTTTCCTGCAAACACGAGCGTGCCAAGGCATCTCCGGAGCTTTTGTGTGGTTGGCGTTGTTCCTAACTTGTCAGCAGGTACGTTATTGTCGTCGTTTTATTTATTAAACAGAGATGTCTATATTTAAGGATCTTCCATATGTTTTCAATGATTTTCATAAACTGCAGTGTTAGTCTCTTGTTTTACTTGTTATGCTATAAATTTTATTGCTTTGTGATGGGATTAATGAAAATAGATTGATTTTAAATTAGAATCAATAGATTTGATCAGAGGTCAATTTGCTCTAGTTAGAAAAGAAGCCACAAAGTGGAATATGTATCACAAAATTTTAGACATGGAAATTTTTGTTGTATAGTAAAAAATTTTCTCATATGTTTTCATTGATTTTTATAGATTCTGAGGTGTGAGTCTTATTTCACTTAATTGAATACCAATGGTATTTATTAGAAGATATTATTGCTTTCTATTGGGATTGATGAAAATAGATTGAGTTTAAATTAGAATTAATAGATTTTATCAGAGGTTAATTTACTCTAGTTAGAAAAGAAGCAAGAAAGTGGAATGTGTATAAAAAAATATGTAAACATGGAAATTTTTGTTGTATACTAAACGATTTTATCATATGTTTTCATTGATTTTTATAGATTCTGAGGTGTAAGTCTTATTTCACTTAATTGAATACCAATGGTATTTATTAGAAGATGATATTGCTCTCGGTTGAGTTTCATAAAAATAGATTGAGATTAAATTAGAATCAGTAGATTCGATCAGAGGTCAATTTACTCTAGTTAGAAAAGAAGCCACAAAGGGGAATATGTATAAAAAAAAATTTAATCATGGAAATTTTTGTTGTATATTAAAAGATTTTTGCATATGTTTTCATTGATTTTGATAGATTCTGAGGTGTGAGTCTTATTTTAGTTATTTGAATACCAATGGTATTTATTAGAAGATGTTATTGGTCTCTGTTGGGTTTCATGAAAATAGATTGAGTTTAAATTAGAATCAATAGATTCAATCAGAGGTCAATAGGCTCTAGTTAAAAAAGAAGCCATGAAGTGGAATATGTATCACAAAATTTTAGACATGGACATTTTTGTTGTATACTAAAAGATTTTCTCATATGTTTTCATTGATTTTCATAGATTTTGAGGTGTGAGTCTTATTTCACTTAATTGAATACCAATGGTATTTATCAGAAGATGTTATTGCTCTCTGTTGGGTTTCATGAAAATAGATTGAGATTAAATTGGAATCAATAGATTCGATCAGAGGCCAATATGCTGTAGTTAAAAAAGAAGCCATGCACTGTTAAAAATGTTTGCAAATTTACATTACTGGCAATTTTATTCATCAGCTGATATATTAAATTTAGTATACATGTGTAGTAATATTACGAAATTTTATATCAAATTTCGTAACTTTTATAGGATTTAGTAAGAAAGTATTGTAATTTTACAGCTCACTTGTACATCAAAATTAATATACCAGTTTCTGTAAAAGAGCATCCTTCACACATAATGGAAATTTACATGAAATATTTTTAACAGTGCAAAGAAAGAGTAATATGTCTAAAAATTGTATACATATGGACAACAAGTTGATACGAAGACAGAAGGTTGGAAGGAAAACTTACGATTATATAGGAAAATGTGGTTTAAAAATGCTACCAGCCAATATAAGGAAAGAATGGAATCAAAAATAATTCAAAAAGAAGTGAAGTGAACACTTGTTCACTTCCATCGATAGTAACGAATAATGAAAAGACTGTATTAAATATATTTATTTTGAAATTACACAGGTCAGAGTTAGAAAACTAAATGTTTATCTAAATGTATATGAGGCATTCCAAGTCTCTCCTCAAACTCAGTTGACAATTTTCTTTGCATATTTTGGTAAAAAAAAAAGATTTTCTTAACTCTGATTTTTACCACTTATTTTACCCTATAAAATAATTTTTTTCCCATAAATTTAGAATAATAATAAATTTCAACCAATTTTTAAATTCTGAAATTTTTTCTATAAAATCTACGACTAAAAACAAGTATTTTAATCGTAGTTCGAAATTGGCCTGAGATTAATTTCTATTTTCATTTAATTTAAGGAACAAAAATGTTCCAAATTTTGAAAATTAAAAATTTCAATGATAGTTTCGTGTAAAGAAAAAAATAAAATATGGCATGGAAAAAAAAATGTTCCGTTACTTCCGCAATATTAAAATTTCCCAATTTACAGATCTATCAACATCTGAGGTGGTACACAAATCCTACGGAGCAACGATGGATCGTAAGGATTCTATTCATAGTGCCGATATACGCGACCTACTCTTGGATATCGCTTCTTTTCTTCAACAGCGAGAGTTACTACGTATACTTTTTCACTGTACGCGATTGCTACGAGGCATTCGTGATATACAATTTTTTGTCACTGTGCTACGAGTACCTGGGCGGCGAGGGTAATATTATGTCGGAAATACGCGGTAAACCGATTCGCTCGAATTGCCTTTACGGCACGTGGTGTCTCGTTGAGAAAACGTACACCATTGGTTTCTTGAGATTCTGCAAACAAGCGACACTACAGTTTTGTCTGGTGAAACCGGTAATGGCGTTTGTCATCATAATCCTTCAGTCGTTCGGTCATTATCGAGATGGTGACTGGTCGCCCGATGGCGGTTACATCTACATCACCATTATCTACAATATCAGCGTATCACTCGCGCTCTACGGACTCTTCCTATTCTACTTTGCTACACGAGACCTGCTTACACCATTCGAGCCAGTATTGAAGTTCTGCACCGTCAAGAGCGTAATTTTTTTGTCATTCTGGCAAGGTAATTAGAAAAATACGCAAATAAAAATACAAAAAACGAAATATTAAAAAGATCTAATAAAGGATGCAAAGTAGAACTTTGCACATTGCTTCCTCATTTTTTTGGTGAGATGATGCCTTAGCCGTGTTTGAAAAATACTTTGAGTTCGGAATTTTGTGAAGAGGCCATACGATTTTTGAAATTTCAACATTGATGCGACAGTATTAAATATACTCCTAAAACTTTCCGGTTTCACACAATTTATTGATTCATTAAGATGAAAAAATAACTCGATGAGTGTTTCGTAATTAAAAAAAGAAGAAAAGTGAAAAATGTCATTTTTTCATCATTTTCAACATTGACGCGGCAGTATCAAATGTTGATGTACAGACCTCCGATTTTGCGAGCAGAGTTTTTTTTTAACAACTGGGTATCCAAATATGAATGAGCAAATAGATATCTGAAGATCATTTTTGTGTAAATTAAAAAAAAATCGGTTAAACCATTTTCCTTTTATCGGATTTCGTAAGATTTTAATAAATATTTGTTATCACTCTAACTCAAACAAATTTAAAGCTATCGGGATGTAATTTGGAATTAAAATCATCATTTTATGACGTTGAAATTTGTGTCTTAGGTGTTTTATTGGCTGTTCTTGAGACAGCGAACGTAATTGCACCGTTGAAAAATCAGGACCAATCGACAAGTGCTGGCACGGTATCGGCCGGCTACCAAAACTTCCTCATCTGCATTGAAATGCTTTTCGCCGCTATTGCATTGAGATACGCATTTCCCTATCAAGTATATGCAGCTGGCTGTGTTACGGACTCGAGGGGACGCAGCGTAACAATGCAAAGCATCAGCAGTAGTTTGAAGGTATCGCTTAGATCAAGAATTTTTCAAGCTCATACAAAGAGAAAAATACCAAATGTCGATTTCATTATTTTTCAGGAAACTATGAATCCCAAGGATATTATGACCGATGCCATTCACAATTTTCATCCGCAGTATCAACAGTACACGCAGTATAGCTCTGGTAAGTAATCTTATTTCAATCTATCTCTCTTTATTAATCTCATTCTAAATAGAATTCGCAAGTTTTGTCATTCGAATGTTCATTCCCACTTTTTTTTTTCTTTCGTTAATATTGTTTTTTTTTTTTAATTTATGTTCATTGAATGGCATGCATATCGATAATCTAGATGCATGTGTTCGGCGACTGTAGCCAAGCGGATTGCCTCCGAAAAGTCAATTAAATATAGAGAAACTGATCATTCTTGAAGCTAATTAAGTACTTGAGATACAGTGTTACATTCTCCGGCGAGTAATTTTTTAAAAATATTCTTGTGATCACTTTTTATGTAACGATAGAGAATTTGCGTACGCAGTTTTTTTTTTTTTTTTTTTAATTAGCATTTGCCTTTCCTATTTTTAAGTCGTGGGTTCTTTAAAAAAAAACCTTTAAAAAACTTCGATATATCCTTTAGCGGATAAAAATGTTGTCACGGCGAATTAAATTTTCGTTTGGGTATGATCATACTCTTAACTGCTGGAACGTTGTCGACGCGCAGTGAAGATTAAAAAGGGTGATCCGCTCGTCTACTAAAAATCGATTGAGCCTGTCGTCGCTGACATTTTGTCGTTCATCATTTTTTTTTTTTTTTTAACTCTTAAAATCATTTTAATCGTATCATTGGATAACCATGTTGGCTTTATTGATGTACATAATTGTCTAAAACGCTGCGAAGGCGTGTCGCGACAAATTTAATCAACAGACGTTACGCCGATTCGTTTAACCGAAACAATTGTGTCTTGCAATCCACTTGTTCATATTGATTTTGTAGCGTCTCTAATAATAGCGACGAACAAAAGTCCCGCATAATATTACAATCGCACAACGCATTTTTATTCTCTTTACATATTTCATATTTTCTTCATAACTCTAAGCATCGCTTTTAACGCTCACAAGCCAAGGCACTCGCAAGCATATGTTCCTCTGCACAAAAACAACACCAAATAAAAAAGTGCCCATTGTAAATCTATTCACGAATAATAATTGTTGCCGAGCGGCGATTCTCAGCCGAGTAACAAAACGGCGAATCGAAGGAAAAAAAAATCTTCCATTCGAAAGAAAAAAATAAATAAATAAAAATGCAACGTGAACGCGAGCCAACAACTTTGAATGGCACTCTGTTTGCTATTTTTCAGACGTCAATACCAACTTGCCGTACGAAAAGCTGTGAGTGCCCGAGGCAACTCGAATTTTTGTATTCCAACACAACGGACTTTGGAAGTATTAAGCTACTTTAATCGATAACGAAAAAAAAAAGAAAAAAAGAAAACAAAATCAAAGTCGGCAAAAAAAACAAATACTTAATAATGCTCTTAAGTTTACGATAAAATATCTTTGAGTTGTGAAAGAACTGATTCGACAAACATATACGTACTGACAAATAATATATGTATATGGGCCATTCCAAGTCAACGCACTTGGTCATCAGTCTGACCCTCTCGGATCAGAGGACCAATATTTTTTTCGACATATTTTGGTCCAAAAAAAAGAGATTTTTTTTCATATTTTTATCACTTATAGAGTAACTTATTTTACCCTGGAAAATATTTTTTTTCCATGTCTTTTGAGTAAAAATGAATTTCGACCAAGTTTAAATTTCTAAAAAAAATTCCATAAAATCTAGGACTAATAAGATTTTTTGACCCTAACTTTTGTTCTAATTGAAATGGCTTTATTAATTTTATTTTAATTATTGGCCAAATTTTCAGCGTTTAATTCTCAAAAAATGGGAAGACATTTTTTTTCCACATGTTTTATTTATTTTTTTCCTAAAAAAAACTATCAATGAAATTTTTTATTTTCAAAATTTGTTTTAAAAAATCCTCTTTTTTTGGACGAAAATATGCTAAACAAAAATTCGTCATGTGAATCCGAGAGGGTCAGGCCGATGACCAAGAGAGTTGACTTGGAATGCCCCATATATATTATACAAAAATATATATATGTATATATTATACGGTACAGCCGTGACTCGCAGTTTGTCGACTCGATTGTAAAATAGTATTTAAGTCACTCTTTATTACTTTGAAGTACTTAGAAAAAACAAACAAACAAACAAAAAACAGCTGTGTATTGTTTAGGACTTAATGCTTTTGAATAAACAACGACAGATGTAACACAGAACAAAAAAAAACAAAAAGTAACGAATCAACCAACGGGCTGTCGGTCATCGAGGGAAACGAAATACGCATCCTGCTGGCATTTACATTACTACTATTTTTTTGTTTGTTTTCTTTTACTTTAATTCTCATGCCCATCATTTCATAGCGGATTGTAGGCATGCAGAAATAACGTGAAACCGAAAGGCGAAACGATGTTAGTATTACTATGTTTCCGTTAATTGCCCGATAAAACTAAGATTTTTATTACCTTGCATGAAAAAAAAAAAACAGAAATCCTGCAGCTTGTTTACCAATTTACCCTCCATTCCCTTGCCAAATCGAATTGCATGGTGACTCAATACTATTGTTTATACTAAGAGCAGTATCTATACAAAGTATTCAACTATTTTATTCTGCGTTGCAACGTCGTTACTCCGCAAATGCTTAAATGTTGTATCATAGTATTATTACGGATTATTATAATATATATAAATACGAGGAGTAACGACCAGAGTTGCGAGGAATTAATCTTTTGTTGTTGACATTCAATTACGTATTCAATTTGCAATTTGTTATTATAATTTTTTTCATAATTATCAATTTGAACGCTTATTCATTTGGAATAGGGTTGTTAATTATTTTACAACGTTTTTCGGGAGGTTAAAGCGCTTTTCAATAGTCGAATGAAATACTGTAGCCTCAAAAAACATTAAAAAAAAAATTCTTTAACTGCAACTTTAATTTATATTAACAATTTGACTTCTAAAAAAAGTCCATAAAAATATGTCTCATGGGCACATTGTGTAGTTATTTTTATTTTTTTTTTTAATCATTTTTTTAGTTTAAATTCACAAAACTTAAAGTTAATAATTGTAACTCTGGTAAAAACGTTGATCGGTTAATATTTAGCAATTGAGTATAATGCGTGGCCCTAATGTATAACAATCAGGTGGCACAAAGAGTCAACGAGGTATGAGAGTGTCCAGCTTCGATCCGGACGATCCGCAAAACATGCCGGTGCCACCACCGCAAAGACGCAACACATCGCATCAGCGCGTTGCCACCATCTCACAAAACTATAACGAAAAGACAATGTTGCTGAGCAGCGACGACGAATTTCAGTAAAGAGAACAACAAATATATATACATAAAATATATACACAAATTCGTCGACGATGAAAACCGCCCCGCGCTGAGCACACACAGCACACACTCGCTATCTCAACTGATAAACTGGTTAACTCGCATTTATTGTTACGAAGAGAAAGAGAGAGAGAGAGAGAGAGAGAGAGAGAGAGAGAAAAAAATTCGTTTCGACGAGAGTTAAATGTGACCAGTCAAGGATTCGAGCTCGATGAGGCAAAAAAAAACAAGAAATCGTATCGTCGTTCAATTAATCTAATTTTCAAGCTAAATACGAAAAATTTCGTATAAATCGATTGACAAAAGAAAAAAAAGATGTCCTTATCGCGGGGAGTAAGCAAGCCCATTGCCGTATCAACACAATACCATGATGTTTTATTCATGTTAATATATCTACATTATGTTATTACACAATACAAGAATAGTATAGAAGATATTTATTTTATTAATGCTCACGCGTTTCAAACGGTGTTATACTTGTTGTGCAAATGAGAAGAAGAAAAAAAGAACAAAAATTGCCACCGCGCCACTAAGTAGCTTTACCATATATTGCATACCTATATACAAATACATTATACGGTTATATGTTTATTCTTATTTTTTTTACTTGTTTTCTTCTGTTTGATCATCACTGCGATTGATTTGTTTAAAATACTTGTACAGATATGAATTACGTACTTACACCGATAGCCGATAGTTATTTTTTCTGTTGTCTTCATAGTTATGGTTCTAATGGTATGCTTCTTACAATTCGGTTACAAAAGAGTTCGGTCGAACGCTTAAACTTCTAATGAGTGATGCTGTAAAGAACTTTACAACAACAACAAAAAAAAACAAGGTATACAGATTAAACGATTGGTCAATGGAAGAAAAGATAAACATACAAACAAAACGATACGTAAATAACTTCAGCTTCGAGCCACTCAACTACTTTCGCGTCCTATTAAAACAAAAATATATATATAATAATTATGATGATAATAATAATATATATGTATATATCGTTAATTATAGTAGATTGTATTTAATAATTAAACGAAAACAGATCGATAACTCTTGCCGGCGTAGTCACATTCGACGCGCAGCAGCGATTTTCGTTCGTTTTGGTGAAAAAAAAAAAAAAAAAAAAAACGATAAACAAGAATAACAATATTTTACATGTTCATTCAACCCTTTCAAGTCTAAAGAAAAAACTCAAATTCAACATTTAAAATAATACAAAATTTATTCCATCTCCCACGACTACAAATAACAAAAAAAAATATTTCAATTTATAAATACAATTTCTGTTTAGACGAGAATCTCGTGTTAATATTAACTACGATACCAATAATAACAGTAGCGAACTACTGTAATCACTATACTGCTATAGCAAATCGGTTGAACAGTATAGTAATAGTAGCACAATAAACTACTGTTATTACATTCGTATTACTAATCTTATGGACCTCGATGGTACCGACACTCCTGGCCTATAATCATTTACCATTGTATATTTATTTTTTTTTCTTTTTTATTTCCATTGGAATTCCGGCTTTCGTGGCAAAGGAGTAACTGTTCAAAAAGTCTGTATTCGTCAAATAAATATTTTTATCTGTATTGAAAAAAAAAATATATATATATATGTATATAGAATAAAACTTTATTGTCAACAGACCACGCGAAGATCAAAGCTCGTTTACGTCGTACGTTACAAAAACTTTAACAATAACAATTAAAAAAGAAAAAAAAATATTTTACATCAGGGCAGTTCCGAGAAGGGTCTTCATAAAGTATTTAGTTCTTCATCAAAATTTTTCTTCGATGTTAAAAATGATAAAAAATAAATTTCGAAAATTTCGTTATTTGAATATTAAATACAATACCCTAAAATTTTCAGAAACATGCGCCTAGTACTTGAAAGTCGCCCTCCGTCTAACGATTGTGCAGACTTTTACTCGACTTTTATCTGGCAGATTTTACCTATGGAGGAGTTATTCGGGATCGCAATATTAGCTCTGTCTCTCTCGCATTCGTTGAGGTTTCGCATCACTTTAAGTGAAAAGTTGCAGGAATCTGGATGGAGAAGAAAATATAAAAAATAGGCCCTTTTCTGAACCGCTCTATACTACATAATAGCATCTTCGGAAACTAGTGTACATTTTTAAATATAAACTTAATTTTTTTTCTCTATTTTTTTTACGCTCCAACGATAATCACAGATCTGTGCAAATAATGCAACATACGACGCCTCTGGCTGTGTGTTGTAAAAGTTACCATCCAACCCAGTGTGCCTGTTTGTTTTTAACATATTTCCGCCAACCGTGCCACGGTATTTCGGAATCGTCTTCCAGCGACGTGGAGGCTCGTCGTGTTTTTACCTTCTCGACTTTCACGCCTTCGTTGATGTTCAACTTTTTATTTCGTACACGCGTAGTAACTTTGTTACCGATCTTTTCGTTCACTCGCAAATTTTTGCTGTGACGAATAAAAGTCACCACGTCTTCCTCGACATCTTGATAGCATAATTCCTGATCCATGTAACCGACTACGGTGGTTTCCTCGCTCGTGTATTTATTATACTGCTCGTCAGCCACGCGGTTTATTACCGTACTTTCCGAAAGTTCTTTCGAGCTTCCACTTGCGGAATTTGCGGTGCATTGATCTTTTTCATGCTGAATAGAGGCTGGCTCTATCGGCCTGAAGCCAATGGATCTTAATCTCGCTATTCTGTAATCGCTGTCTGATATATTAACGGGTACGAATGCGGATAATCTTTCTGTAACATTTGCTATTTGTGGTTTTTCAGCTTGCGGTCTTATCGGTAGAGTTTCACCAGTTTTCTCCGTTATTTCATGATCTTCGCGAGCCATTTCAAGTCCACTGTTTCTGTGTCTTTCGCTCGCGAGCTCTAAAACAAATTCTTCCTCGTCGCTCTCGCATTGTTCAGATTTCACTTCATCGAGATCGATCCACTCGATTTTAACCGAATTCTCATGTTCCTCGTTTGCGCACGATTGTTCGACATCTGTGTCGATTGACGTTGACGCGTCTCTTTGATTTGAGCATTGCGTCGTTGCGTCTACCATTGTGATTATTCGCTGAATCGTCGATGCGTTCTTTTCCTCATAACGGCATAATCTTTTGTTCGTATCGTTGCTGCTTCCGGATACGTGGTCTCGGTTGCGGCTTTGACTTCGAGATCCTTTTCTCTTTTCAACTTTTCTCAAAGATTCCGCTAAATTTCTTCTATTATTATTCGGGGATCTTTCAATTTTCTGCTCGACATTTGTCGTTTCAGTCTTTTGTACCCTCTTCTTGTGCTCTGTGAAACGCGATTGTGGTATTATTGTTTTAGCCGCTGGCGTCAATCGTCGGCTTCTCTTAGACGTTAATTCCACCCTGGAATTACCTTTTTTTCCTCTTGTCCCAATTTCCGAACGATTACCACTGCCGCAGCAACTCGAAATATCAATGTCGTGGCGTCTCTTCGAAAATATATGACTTCCACCGCGTAATCTACGATTTCTAGGTCCTCGAATTTTAGGCCCGATATTGGCATCTATAGCTAAATTCGCGAGTTCGCTTCTACGTTTTTTCGCGCATTTCTTCGAATTCAGTGTCGTTGATTTGAAAAATGGTTGTTGAGACTTTTCCGTATCTTTTGATTTTCTCCGAAGTTTCGACGAGTTCTCAATAACATTTTTCGCGTTTGATTTTTTCTCGCTTCCCAGTAATCTCTTCGAGACTCTCGTTCGTCGCAATCTCATTGTGAATATTCTCTCTTTGATGCCTCTTTTTTGCTTTGCCGACTTCCCGACGTTTCGCTCTTTCTTCATAGATCTATCGCTCGTACTTTGTCGGCGATCAAGCGGTTTTTCGACTTTTCCATTTGCCGTAGAATCATTATTTTCGCCTCGTAACTTTTTATTACAACTCCAAGATTTATTGCGCGATAATAAAGAATCGTAGGTTCGTAGAATCTTCGATTCTCCGGTAGCCAAACCAATCACGCTATCAATCAATAATTTTGCAGTAGGATGATATTTCTGTTTTACAATATACTTTAACATTTGATCGGGTGTCAATGAATCTACGGCTTTGCGCTGTTCCTTCAATATTTCTTCTCTCGTCTCATCCCTATCTGTCCCCAAAATCTCTGCGTTTTTCTTAGAACTTGTTCTTGTTATCGGGCAAACATTACCCGTTGCTTTATTATCAATTTCATTCACCATTTTCGCTGTCGAATTTTCTTTGTCGCGTTGCTCTTCCTCCAATCGTTTTCCCTTCGGACAATCCGAATTATCATCATTGTTAGCATTCGAAATTCTCGTTTCAATCGTATCCAAATGCGATTTTAACTCGCTCAGCGAGTCTACGACAAAAATTTTCGGAGTGATAGATCTATCGGTGCTTCGATTTGATTCAGAGCACGGCGACTGAGTAGCGGAAATTTTGCTGATACCTGATCGTAATTGTATCAGCGACTCTTGTTCACCATCACGTGGACACGGACCGCAACTATTGAGATTGAGCGTTCCAACGTGCGAGTGATTAACAACACGTGTATTTCTCGTTGATCCAAACGTTCGACAGAAAGTCATGGGAATTATTTTCTTCGTATCGTATTGAACATTGTGCGAGGAATCATACAAATCAGTTCTTATTGAAATATTTGTATTCTGAAGTTTGCAGGGCGTTGATTTCGAGGATTTTTCAAGAATGCGTTGTGAATTTTGTACGGACGATTCGTTATAAGATACACTGCTCGAAGGACATTCCGTTTTTTTAATTGAAATGCATCTCGTGACGATAGCGCTATCGTGAGTATTTTTTTTGCATTCCGGTGTGATTTTATCAACAACATTGGTATTTGTCGTTTTATTGAAAGAAAATTTTACAGATTCGCTACGACATCGCGAGCTATTTGCATTATCTTGCTCGTTGGCGCTGAGATGCGTTTCGTTGCATAGACTAGTTGAGAATCGATCAGTGTTACATCTCGTTTGAGGGACGCTAATTTTTTTTGCATTAGCAGCAATTTTGCTGACTGTAACGGTTGTTTCTTGCCAAACTGGTGGCTCCTGATTTTTTACTCGTGTTAGAGCGAATTTGTAGCGTTTTTCCGTGTCCGATGTCACACCTATCCAATAGGATGCAACTGTGTAAAGGCCGTCGTAACGATAGCCAGTTTTTGGCGCGAAATCGTTGCTAAGATTGTAACTCCTTATCACACGAAGTGGCACTTGACTCTGGTAGCTTCGAATAAGAGGATCATCCGTTTGTACTCCCGCCTCATAAATACCACCCGTGAATGTTAACGAATCCCCGAGATCTTCGTCGTTGTGACTGTTTAAGTGCGAGGTGCAGAGAGATACCGCGCCTACGGGACCGTCTTGAATGTCTGCGTTGAAAGGACCGTGTACTCGATCTCGGGAACAATCCATACGGATTCCCCACCATGATCCTGGAGGAAATCCTTCTACAGGTCCGTAAGGATGCTCTGCAGTCTGGCAAATAGGTAAGGTATGATTATTTGATTGATTGAGTAATTATATGGGTACATGAGAATTTCATGAAATCGTTGCATTTATGTTAATACATCTTAACATATCTTCCCATGTATGTATCATTGTATGTAGTCATTAAAGTTTTTGTTCACCAGCGTGCCCATGTAATTTCTCTTGACTATAGAATTCAGTCAATTTTTACGAGGCTCTTTCAAAAATTGTTGAAAATTCAACAACAAAAATGTTGTCAAAAACGAATAAAAAATAAAATATCGACTCTCGCCCCCAAATGTAATTATAAATGGCTTGGATGACCAAATTTAAGGGGTGCTCAATTAATTACTTACTTTAAAGATCTTTGCCAGAGCCCTCTATTTGTAGAAGATACTGGTCAATTATTTATAATTATATTCGGGGATGAGAGTCAAAATTTTTTCTTGAATTTTCAAAAATTTGTGAAACACCCTAATCTTAACTCACTATTTATATGTATCCTAACTATCCTAGTATCTAGAAAATGGTTTCCACATAATAATCATGTGAGGCATTCTTGCTGAAATTTTCATAGCACACTCTTATAATTTTGATAATTTTTTTTTGGAAAGTATTTGAAACTTAAAGGACACATATTTGTTTTTGTTTTTGTTTTTGACAGAACAAATTTTTGCAAAATTCTATTTACCAATATTTACACATAATTAATTTATGTAAAGAGTAATTTGTTAAATAAAGAAACAAACAAAATTACAAAAGATGCTTTTTTATGAATAATTATGTAAAGACATAGAGCAACAATTAAACATCAATATTAATCCCTGAAATATTTTACGCTTATGAGAACTTTGATGTAAGAAAAAGAAAACAGAATGAAAGGTACAATAAATTACTTTGTAAGGCTTTGAGTGACCTTCTTGTCGAGTCAATTTTTAGGACTACAAGGACTGCTAATAATGATTTTTACTCACATAAGAGACATTCTTCTTGAAATCAGCCAGATTAGTGTGTTTTTTAAACATGTATTTTTCTAATCGGCTGAAACTTTTTTAACGTTATCTGTACATGAAAGGAGGAGCCCAGTATCTTTTTTTTTTCCCAAAAATTATTGGATGACATTTTTTTCGGAAAATAGACACGAATTCTTGTTCAGAAATTAATATCTCTCGTTCTATCTATCGTAGAGCTTGAAACCAAAACGCATTATGAAGCTAAAAGGATACGCTTTCATGACATGTTTTTTCAATAATTGTGAAATAGCAAACTACTATTGTTATAAACAATTGAAAATTCAAACAATTTTTTTCTTGCGAATTTTAGTACTTTTTATATTTCATGTACTAATTCCTCAAATTAGTACAAGAATAGTAAATCATGCAAACTACCTCAAATATCACGACTAAAAATTCCATAATTAAAAAGAAGCATAAGAAAAAGATGCTACAAGGACAATAGTTGAAAACAAAAAATTTCAGTGTATTTTAGTACTTTTTGCAGAAAAAACATTGCTGTTATTACCAGAGCAAATGATTGTTTAATAAAACCAGTGATAACCTCAACTTGGCTGATAATCAAGAGACAAATGTGAGAGCGTCGCTTACCATTTTTTCTTGTTTATTGCCCAGAGCCGCTTTACCATTTTTCCAATGTTTCGGTGCACTATCGCAGTTCAATTTGGCAAAGAGTTTATTAAGCTCATGAGAAGTTTTATGCTCGATCTGAAAAAAAAAAGAGTAATAACCAAAACGGAAATTCGTGTATCATTGTTAACATAAAAAAAAAAGCACGAAGAGGCGTTTATCGCGTATTATCCCAAATATAGAGAACAGCTAACCTTGCCGCGACTTCGTAATTCACAGAGTACCATTTTGTTTTCCATCAGCGTGTTTGGACGATAATTCGCATCGATTCTTCCTCTCGCCATTTTACGATAGCGTGAAACATCAAGGGCACGTTGCGAAAAAAGAAAAAGAAAAAACAGTAACAATATTATACACAATACGTGATATGTAGCTTGCGTGTGATATTACGCTTCTAGCATGTAACGTATCTAGTAATATCCCCCCCCTCTCCGCCATGCTATACATCGCTATACAAAACAACGAACATATACTACGTGCTGCCCCCTCTGTTGAGAGAATGAATGAATGAGCTGCTGCTGTTTTAATATTCGATAATCGATGCATCGACGTTGTTGTTGTTGTTTATGGTATTTCTGATGGTATCATCCACTCATCTCTGGTATATTATATAGCGTAAAAGTATCCTGGAAATAGTATCTTTTGCGACAAATTAATTTGGGCAAAATGTTTAAGAAAGAAAAAAGAATCTTGTCAAAATAACTTATTATCTCGTCAAAATATCTTGGGGCAAAATAACTTGGTGAAACTGCCCTCTCCGATGACCTCTGTTCTATATAATAATCATTATGGTAGTAATCGATAAATGTACAGTGTTAAATATAAAACAAATTATTTTGTTACTCGTTTATATTGTAAACAGTTAAAATACGAAAATGGATATTTTTATCTATTCCGTTTGGGGTATGAAACGTGTAACGCTTTTTGAGGATGTACTTTATTACAAAAATTCAATCAAATTCTGGAAGACTTGATACTACTTTTGTGAATCTTGAAACGGCCATTTTGTGTATTTCCTACTTCGACTACCTTCAATTTCTTTGTTGTTGTTTTTTTTTTTTTTTCAGATACAGCCAATTGCTTGCGAGAGTTGATCGACGAAGATCGAAATTGGAATTTTTATGTGTATAAACAGCTTTTGGCTATTTATTTATTTATTTAGTTATTTATAAGACGGGGCATGCTCTTGAAAATACAATAATGCAAATGATTTTTTGAGAGTTGGACAAACTGAACATCGAAACTTTATACAAGTACATAAAGTTCAAGAGTCGTTATCGACCGAAGTATAAATCACAATGTCAAAAATCAAATTCATGCACCTGATACAGCAAACATACTGTTGGTCGAAGGAAACTGGCTCAGTTACAGTTACTGTTACAAATAAAGCGCTACATATATTATGCTGGAGTGCAATATGCCCGCCGGAAAGTTTTTTTTATCCTGGAATATGCTTGTTATAAGTATTATTATTATTTTGACCAAATCGTACTCTTCCGTGCAAGTTAGAGCTCCACTTACAACATATTATATATACCTTCGAAATAACAGGTAATTGTGAAACTAAAATGCTTTTCAAACGAATCTATATAATCTAATATTTTAAAAAGTATGGGATTTAGTGAGGATTTACAAAATTATTCCTATTTTTTTAAATTATAATTGTTCTCCAGAGTTCAATTTATAAGACAAATTATGTTGATTAGATGTTTTTTTTAAACAAATAACGTGTAATTAAAATTTGGCTGAAAATGAAAAATTGAAATTGGAATTCATATCAGCCACTGAAAAAAAACAAATCCCAAAAAAATGTTTTAAAATTAGATGATATAATTCCAACGGAGACACCAAAGATGAAATTTAAAAAAAAATTGGATCTATTTTTAAATTATTTATTAATTTTCAATCAAACATTTATATCTCAAAAACAGTTTTACACTACCAAAAAATTTTTTAAAAATTTGAAAAAAATGAAAATATGCGTTTTCATGGTCTATAAGAAGAGCATTGTAATTTAATTACTCATCAAATTTAATTTTGAAAAAAAATGTATGGTAAAATAAAGAAACAAAAAAAATCTCGAGTTCAAGGTGAAAAATATCGGATGTTGGCATCGATTATATTTTAGTTGTATTACGTTAGACAAGAAAAATCTTTTTTTCGAAATGTTTGTGACTTGAATTTGATGAAAAAGGAAAGGTATTTAAAAAAAAATTAAATGATCCTTATCAGATATGATCATATATGATCAATTTTTTCCGGATCTACATACTAATTACTAATTATTTTTATTCATAAAAAAAAATCTTAGTAATGGATATAATCTTTAGCAATTAATAATAAAACTCCGATTGCGAAACTGCTGTTTTTAATAAGCCTCTAAATCGATGTCCCAACAATTTTCGATTAAAGCACCGCAGATGACAATTACATTTGGAAGGATCGACCTCTCGTCGACCCGAGATGCCAAAACAAGCCGGTTCATCGGTTCCGTCCTTCGCTACGTCGCACTTTGTCTCCAAAAATGAGTAAGAGTCAAGATCAGTTGCTCAACGCAATGCGAAGAAATGGCAACGTAAGACGAGCTAATAAATTGCTTGTGAGAAAAAGACTCAGGTAATATATAATATCCACTGTCTGTAGGTATAATTTTCGTCCGTTATTAAATACAAGAGAATTATATACTTCAGTCACCAGTATATTACGCAATCTGTGCGCAGTAATTACTAAAAAAAATAAAAAAGAAGATAAAAAAATAGTAGTGACACAATATGCGTACCCAGATCATCGCATGGAATTGGAGAAATACGATGTGGAAGACGAGAGAGGTCAGGTCGTAGATCGAGATTCAATGACAAGTCGGATCTTCGGTCGCTTACCAGTCTTGGATTTTTCTGGGAGCCGATTTTTGACGGTAAAATCATTGCGGCGATCGGTAGTCTCTTCACCAAGAGTGTCAAGGACGAATCGAATCGGTAAGTGAAAACGTAAGTTTCGTCTGTCTCTCGTTGACCGCAACGTGATCAAGGACTTTTTTTTTCAATCGCTCTTTCATTTTATATTCTTTTTCCCACGTGATTATTAATTGTACATGGGAACCTTTCTTTCAGAGAAAGACTCGAGAGGAAGAAAGCGAGAGAAACACGACTTTTGCAAATGTACACGAATATCATCAACGATCCTGTACAATTGGAATTACTGAAGAAACAATCGGCAGGATCATCAAATTATGTCAATCAGATTGTGCTCTAAGTAATATGGAAATACGGCTGAAATTTCAATCTATTTGAAATTAATAATTCAAGATTGTTTGCTTTAATTTGAATAATACTAATTATAATCAGTAAATCGTTTGATGTTACAGTGAATTTTGTATGATACTTTGAAATTTTATTTCAAGTATAAGTTCGACAATCATGCAAATTTTCAAATAATTTAGATGAATGATTAAAAAAAAATATTTCAGAAAAAATCTCTGGCAAAACATTTGTTTACCATACGAGGCATTCAATATAATTTTTTTCATATTCTAGACACTCTAAATCACTCACAAAAAAATTGTGAATTTTTTTTTCAGACAATTTAACACAGTCGCAATGTTGCCTATAATTTTTTTCTGCTACGAACGATATCGGCAAGTAAGAGAATTCCTGGTCGCCCAAGCTCAAGCGAGATGTTCGCGACAAGGTCGTATGTGGCTGTAGAGTGACGCATTATTATATCTTTGACTAGAGTACGATTGAAAAATAAGAGAGTCCGGTTCTTTCCCTATGTTATTAATAATCAATATTAACCCATTCGCTAATGGTACAAGGCCGTCTGCTTGTATTGCGACCGCTGGTCATCTCCCGCGAGATAAAATCTTTCCTGATTCACATATTGCAGCTGCATGAACATTTCTTCGAGTTCCTTGCGGTCTATGCACTCGAGTTTATAGAATTCTTACGCACTAACTTTATTATTAGATCTTCGACACAAACGGAACGATTGATCATCCTCAATGGTTGACCATAACGAGCTACTTTTATTAATTTATTAATTTATTAATTTATTAATTTATTAATTTATTAATTTATTAATTTATTAATTTATTAATTTATTAATTTATTAATTTATTAATTTATTAATTTATTAATTTATTAATTTATTAATTTATTAATTTATTAATTTATTAATTTATTAATTTATTAATTTATTAATTTATTAATTTATTAATTTATTAATTTATTAATTTATTGATTTATTGATTTATTAATTTATTCATTTATTAATTTATTAATTTATTAATTTATTAATTTATTAATTTATTAATTTATTAATTTATTAATTTATTAATTTATTGATTTATTGATTTATTGATTTATTGATTTATTAAT
Source organism: Perithous albicinctus (assembly GCA_964016905.1). Lineage (NCBI taxonomy): Eukaryota > Metazoa > Arthropoda > Insecta > Hymenoptera > Ichneumonidae > Perithous > Perithous albicinctus. Next base: position 17,166,420 of record OZ024688.1, read on the forward strand.
TTATTAATTTATTAATTTATTAATTTATTAATTTATTAATTTATTAATTTATTAATTTATTAATTTATTAATTTATTAATTTATTAATTTATTAATTTATTAATTTATTAATTTATTAATTTATTAATTTATTAATTTATTAATTTATTAATTTATTAATTTATTAATTTATTAATTTATTAATTTATTAATTTATTAATTTATTAATTTATTAATTTATTAATTTATTAATTTATTAATTTATTAATTTATTAATTTATTAATTTATTAATTTATTAATTTATTAATTTATTAATTTATTAATTTATTAATTTATTAATTTATTAATTTATTAATTTGGGACAAAAAATCCAAAAAGACGACTGCTTTCTTTTTTAATCCCAAACATTGCGAAAGTCTAAAAAGAGGCTCATTGACTGCATAATTTGTCTTATGACACAGTAAAAAAGAAGGGAAGATGATTCTATGCGATGATTGATTATAAAAACTTCATTCACTCATTACCAAAGAAATGAATCACTTTGTACTTTGTATACACATGTGTATACTTAAAACTTAAAAAAATATTTGTCCTTGTTGTAAAGACAAGTGCAAGTATCGCAGAAGTGAGGTGCTAATAGCTCGGGTTCTGTAACAATGAGAGAAAGTTGAACACGTCGAAAGAAAAGGCGTGCCAAGCCGTTCGGCAACTCGACCGAATAATCTCATCCAGTTCTTCTTCTCTTTCACTCGATCTAAGCGTGTTACTCCACTGAAATTGAAAAAAAAAATGCAATCATGAGAAAGATTTATTTTTTCTTCTTCTTCTCTGTGTATTCTGTAATTAATAAGCGAAGACAGAGGAAATGCAAATGTGATACTGTCGATAAAAAAAGCACCGGAAGTATCAGCTTTGTACCGTGGAATCTTAAACTCTCCGAGGTAGCGAAATTGTTGCGTAAGGTTTTCCCACGCAGCAGAAAGAAGCTATGCTCCCGGCGCTTCTTTCACTGCGTGTTTATACGCACTGCAGCTCGATACTACAAGTTACGATTCGATTGGAATCTCGCGAGGAATTGGGCCGTTCGTGTGATCGAGATTCTCGAGGATTTCTTGTATTTTGCCAGTCGTTTTTACAATTGCTCTGCAGAAAGAAAAAAACTTTATGTTACATTTTATTAATTTTATTCAAAACAATAGATTATATAAAAAATATATATATATATATTAGGGTGGCCCTTAATATTGGTAGAACAAATTGTTTTTTCTCTCAACCCTTTAATTGACTCGAAATACTGAAAAATTATTTTTTAAAGTTAAATCCGCTCTTAATTTTAGCATTAACCCGTGCCCCAAAGGCCCTTTCAAGGAGTTAAGGGACACAACCAGTTTAACCGTCTAAAAAAAAGGTGATTTTTGGGAATTATTTAAAAGAAAACAATTGGATCGAATTGTTTGAAATTTAGAGGGTATATTCGTGCATGTGTAATGAATACATGTTTGAATTTTTGAACGAAAATATTTGATTTTGGACAAGTTATTCGCCATCATACATTTTATATTTTTTGCATAATCTGCGAGATTTAATTAATATAAATTACAGTTTTTTGCATTTTTATTTTTAGCAGTTGTGGTAGAATTGTATGAAAAATCTGCATTTTATACAAGCTCCCCCATTGACTGCATGTTAAATATCCGATTTTCAATAATTAATTACACAAAAGCTACACGTCAGATCTTTTTCAAAAAATTATTTTATTCGTATTTATTAGCAATTAATTGCATATTAAAAATTCAGCTTTTTATATTTACATTGCTCTAATGTCCGTATCACATCAAGAAATTCAGATAAATGTGCAGAATGCGATGAGATTACTTTTAGATTAGTTTAAGTTGCTACACAATGTTATTTCATTGTTTATATGCAAATTGATCAAATAATTGGTAAAAAATCGATTTTAACTCCTTTAAATGGAACAATCAGTTTAAAAATTTGAAAAAATCGATTTTTTTTGCATATTTCGATAGTGTATACCGAAACGTCATTTTTCAAGATTGTTGCAGTCATAAGTCGATTACAAATCATCCGATTGATATAATTTTTCTTTTAAATACTCTGTATAAGTTTCTCTGTACCGTGAACCTCCAGTTATTCCGATTGGATAAAAATTGTTACTTTTTTTTTAGCAAAAAATCATCGGATCTTTGAGCGAAATTTCAATTTTTTTTCATAACTCTGCCATTTTGTCAATTTTCAATTTTTTTTTTCCGATCGAGGGTCTTGGTACTGGCAATGCGGTCTGGTTTAATAAACTTTTGGTTTTTTTTATTTCTGGAACTGTGAAGGCCGCAATCACTGCAGCAGTGGAGTAACTTTTTTTTTTGGGGACTTGTGAGATGGCGAATAACTTGTCCAAAATAAAATATTTTCGTTCCAAAATTCAAACATGTATTCGTTACACATGCACAAATATACCCGCTAAATTTCAAACAATTCGATCCAATAGTTTTCGTTAAAAAAATTCCCAAAAATCACCTTTTTTTAGGCGGTCAAACTGGTTGTGCCCTTTAACTCCTTGAAAGGGCCTTTGGGGCACAAGTTAATATTGAAATTAAGAGCGGATTTCACTTTTAAAAATCATTTTTTAGTATTTCGAGTCAATTAAAGGGGTGAGAGAAAAAAAAATGTTACCAATATTAAGGGCCACCCTAATATGCATATACAACAAAATTTCATGCCTTTTTCCGCTGAATTAGAGCAGTAATTACAACTTTGTCTTTTTTTTTAAATTTGGGAGAAAAAAATCATATAACAGAAACCAAAATAGATGTTGCAAAAAAAAAAGCCAGGAATTAGTAAAATTTTTTAAAAATACAGAAAGATTGAAAACGTTAATTAAACTCACATTTTGATGAATTTTCGCATGAAAATTGAAAATTCTAATTTTCGCAATGAGAGTCTTACCGTTACATTGGCATCTGCTAATTACATAAATTACCAATTATTATAGAATTCTATTAAGAATTTGTCATAAATCAGCCAATTGATTTGATCATTATTTGCATACGTGAAGAAAACTCGAATTTCTGCATATTTCTCGCACTGCAGAAAACATCCAACGATTAATATAAGACGATACAGAGAAGTTGTAACTATCTATATTGCAAACACGTGAGTCGATGCGTGGATGCAAGTGACCGTCTTAGCTCTCGCTGATGATGTTAAAGGCGATGCTCTCGGGCACATAGAAGACAGGCGGTGGTCGTCAATTTGCCTTGAGACGTTCCTCTTCCACTCTTGTGCCTTCTTGAAGAGTTTCGCACGTGATGAATCGAGTGGAGTGGCTAAATAACATAAACGACAAGATATAGGAGAGGATCGCACAAGATTCCCTGTTCGTATATACCTCTGTTGGCGAAGCTGTGATTTGCCCGCCGGCGTACGTGAAAGGTAAGGAAGGTCCTCGCGTACGCTGAGGCTCTTTGCTTTTACTACTGCATTTTTTTTTCGCGTTAAGCAGTGTGTCTTACAACATTCCCTAAAGATGCGAGAGTAATTAACGAGTTCTTATAGGCAGAAAGTATCGTTGATAAATTTTACCATACACGCTTCTATTTTTATATTGGCACATGAGAGAGTTCTCTGTCAATTAAGTCACCTTTTTTTCGGACCCTTTTATTTAGGTAACTCTCATAATTAGCCAGATTTGACAACTAAGGTAATTGAGAGAACTTTCCATGCGTTTTTTTTTCACATTTCTTTTCGGATAGAAACCAACGAGACATTGTGTGGAATATAAAGTTTTAAGCAGTCAACAAAATGACCAAATTTATGATATTATGCTATTAAAAAAAAAAGTTGCGAGGTAGAATTTTGCAACATTGCTTCCTCATTAATTTTTCATAAAGGAAAACATTTTATATGCGCAATTATTGCATCATAGATTTTTTAAAATGATTTTTAGGTGACCTGGTTCCCTCTTAAGATTACTCAGGAAAAATTTTTAAGATTAATTCTGTAGATTAAATGTAAGTTCTTTAAAAAAACGAATACTTTGGGCAAAAGTCACAGACACTCCTAATTAAATAAATATATTTACGCCCTCAAGGCGCTGAAGTTTTTTTCACATTTTTTTTTCGGATAGAAACCAACGAGACATTGTGTGGAATATAAAGATTTAAGCAGACAACAAAATGAACAAATTTATGATATTATGCAATCAAAAAAAAAGGTTGCAAAGTAAAACTTTGCACATTGTTTCCTCATTAATTTCAATTTTTCATAAAGGAAAATATTTTATATGCGCAATTATTGCATCATTGATTTTTTAAAATGATTTTTAAGTGACCTGACCCTCTTAAGATTACTCAGGAAAAAATTCTGAACATTAATTCTGTAGATTAAATGTAAGTTCTTTAAAAAAAACGAATACTTTGGTCAAAAGTCACAGACACTCCTAATTAAATAAATATATCTACGCCCTCAAGGCGCTAAAGTTTTTTTTGCAAGACGCAAAACTAAAGTAATTGAGAGAACTTTCCATGCGTTTTTTTGAAATTTTTTTCCAATAGAAACCACAGAGACATTCTGTGGAAAACAAAGATTTAAGCAGTCAACAAAATGAACAAATTTATGATATTATGCAATTTTTGAAAAAAAAAAGTTACAAAGTAGAACTTTGTATATTGCTTCCTCGTTAATTTTGATTTTTCACAAAGCCACCTCTATATGAGGAAGCTTATTTATAAATTTTGGCTTCCTCATAGAGGAAAATATTTTATATGTGCAATTATTGTATCATTGATTTTTTAAATGGTTTTTAGGTGACCTGACCCGCTTAAGATTACTCAGAAAAAAATTCTGAACGTTACTTCTGTAGATTAAGTGTAAGTTCTTTAAGCACATAAGCACTCCTGATTGTTCAGTCGAGTGTCGAAAAGAAAATATATATATTTTTGTCAAAAGTCACAGACAGTCCTATAATTAAATATATTTATTTAATTAAAATTAATTAAATGGTCTAATTAAATAAATATATCTATATTATATTCAATAAATATACTCGTAAATATATTTATTAACGCCAGGAAGGTTCTTTCTTTATTTTGAATTTATTACATCAATTTTTATTTAATTTAATTAGACCAAGAATTTTATGATCAGCTTCTGTTAAAACAGTTTCCAGGTGTGAAGACAATTTCAGAGCCCAACGAAGAGCACTTAAACTTTCTCGAGATTCTGCAATGAGACGGATATAATTGAAATAAGTATATAAAATGAAGAATATCCCAAGCCGAGGGGTTTACTTCTGCAGAGCTAGCGCATCAATTACACCTTTCTGTGGGCTGCCTCAACACTCGAAAGTATAATCTTCCGAGTAAAACTGTGACTCGAGAGACAAATTTTTCTGGAAACTCATCATTTACTCTTTTTCTCTCTTTCTGATGAGCAGCACCGAAAACTCGATCGTTACCAACTATTATTAGCCAGCCTTTCAACTCATCATTATAGTCATTATAATTATCGTCATACTCTTTCTACTCTCTAAGTGGCTAAAAAAAAAAGAAAAAAAAAAAAAAATTCTTTATAGTTTTATGGTTTTTGATGCAATGTGACTCAGGTCAATGGACAGTTCAAGGGTGCTCGAAGAAGATCATCGCCTGCCCTGAGGGCTCATCGCGAACCATTGTCAACCAGCGAAGATGTAATCGAAGATATTTATAAATGAGGGGGATTTGATGGTACACAGTAATGTGAGAGAGGTGGTAAAGTCGAGAGAGAGTGAGAGTGAGAGAGAGAGAGAGCTAAAGAAGAAATTCCCCTTCCCGTATCAGAGACTGAACATAAAGCTTTGAAAAGGACCGCGAAGAAGACACCGGCAATTCAGTTTCGTTTGCTCTCTTCGCGGTGCATCGATAACTTCGTTCACGCCGCGACATAATCTCTTCGAGTCTCACTTATCGCGGAATTTTTTTTTTTTTTTTGTCGCACGTGGTTTGTGCTTCGTAAACGTGCTAATCATGGCATTTTCTTTTCTTCATTATTTGTGTAAGTGCTAAATATATCAAAATTACCATTTTTTGATATATATGGAGTGTCGTGAGTGTGTATATTCATTGGAATTTCAAGTCTTTGGAGTATTCTTCGATTTTTGCATAGATTTAATTTATTATTCATTTATTTAAGCAAGTAAATATATGTATTTTGCAAATTTGTTTTCAAGACGTTTTTATAATACAATTTGAAAGTAAATGTTAACAAATATAATTTCATGGAATTTCGATTTATATTGCAATAAATTTTGCAATTTTTTTCTCCAGTTTATTGAATTGATTAATTTGCATTCAAATTATATTAGATAAAAATCTAAAAATTGCCAGCATGTAGATATATATATTTTGAGAAATTATTTTGAAGAAATTTTTATAATACAATTTGAAACTAAATTTAACAAATGCTAACAAATATAATTTCATGTAATTTCGATGTATACTGCAATAAATTTTACACAATTTTTTTCGAGTAAATTGAATAAATGAATTTGCATTCAAATTAAAAATATTAAAAATCGCCAATCCGGTAATACATAAAACTTCTAATAGATTATGATAAATTGTCGAGATTAAGATGGCGCAGAGAGAAGAATTCAATTAACCGCGATACTCGAGAGAGAAATCGAACGTAACGCTGATGTCAGAAATACACAGTTTCATGTTTATACTCGACATTTCTACGAGAATTTCGGATTTCTATCTATTCGCATATAAGCTTCTCATATAAAAACATAACCGGACTTCTCGCACGTGATGATATCGCATCTCATAAACGATTAACGCTTAATTGTCATTATTTTGTTACTTTCGCCGGTAAATGTACAAATAGACCTAACAAAGTACAATTCCAATTTTTGGCAAGCTCTGCTTCCATTCAAATTTCATTTCTTTTTTATATGTACATTTTTTTAAATTCTATATTTTTTTTAAAACAATTTTTTTTTTTGTTAAATTTAATTTTTTTCTATTATTTACATATTAATTTCCTTTTTTACGTGGAAAAATATCATTTGAAATTCTTACATCTGAGCCTTTAGAAAAGTATTCATTATCTTTTTTTTTTGCCTTAATGCATCATCAGGTCTCGCGACTTTGTTGTCCCATAATTGGGCAAGCACAACAGCAACGGATGACGAGGAACCAAGGAGAAGCTTTCCGTTTAGAAGAGCGATCGATGGAACAAGAGGAAGGTAAAGTGATCGTTATCTAATAACAACGTCGGGTGAAATATTTTTCTATTTTTTCACATTTTTTATTTTACTGGTCCAACTCTAATAAGCAACCAGAATTTTTATTAGATTTTTTTTTAAACGATTTAAAACCAACATTTCTATGTATTTTAAGAGACTGGAGTATTCTATCCGATTTTTTCAAAGCAATTTTTTTTTAATAAAAAAATGTTTAAATTTAAAAAATCGCTCTGAAAAAATCTGAAAAAATTCTCCAAAGTCCTAATATGTATAGAAATGTTCAAGCAACAGCCTGCAGTGAAATTTTTTTTAAGCGTCTAACTTTATTCAATTTTCTTTGTGCAACAAAAAAATCGTGAAAAAATATAAGCGAGATCCGGTCCACTTTGGGTCAAAGCTTAAAAATATTGAGATCAGATACAGGACTTTTTCAAACATTTTCAAATTTTTTAATTCCTTATTTTATCTACTCTAATTGATTTACCAATCTGTTAAGAATTGATGAAACAAGCAAGATTAAAATAAAAAATAATCGTGAAAATATGCCCTTAATTGTTCGTCACAATGAAAAAAAATTCAGCTCCGATCATGGGAAAAAAAATCCCTAAAGTCCGAATATAAAAAATTGTAGAAACAGATTATTTTCATTCAACTCCATTTTTCAAATATTATCAACTCTTTTTATATTAATTTTTTCGTATAATTTTTTATATTTGTAGATTTTTTTAATCCATGCTCAGAACATTGTCACGAAAAAAATAAGTACACGGTTTTTAAAAATTTAACTCTTATTTACTCATGAAAAAAAAAACATTTTATTGCCTAAAATGAGATTATTGCCAGAAATTGTTACGTCACATATTTTTGTATTAATTAATACTACGTTATTTTTACGAATCAGGAAATTCTACGACCCGGAAGACGATGGTTTTCTACACAGTTACGGATCGTCTGGTCGATATGATCCGGATCATCAAGTAAACGGTGAGCTCATACCCACAATCTCGTCGATATTCATTTTTCGTAACAACACATTTTTTTGTTATATAATATAAAAAAAAAATGATAATAATTTTCCAGATTTCTCTGACATAAGGAACAACGTTCCCGGTGAACCCGGAGTTGATTATCCATCCTACACCAGATTACCTCAAACTGGATTTGTCTGCGAAGCTGAATTCAGAGGTAATTAATTTTACATATAATTTGATACATTTAACACTAATGTCTCTAAAAAAAAAAGAAAAACATTAAAAATACCTGCACTTATGAAGAACTATTTAGCAAATTATAGTCAATTTTACGAAAATTACAGCGATCACGTTCTTTTTTGAAAAAAATTTAAAAAACCACATGACTTGAATTACTGCATAAATTTCGTCAAAAATTACAACAATAAATGCTTACATAATTCCAGCTCAATCGGTTGAACGGATATTTTCACCATAGTACGGACATTTTTTCTAACCAACTTTTCTCGATATTTTTTAAAACCTCGAAGTAGTTTTGTTTTTTTCATGAATTCAAAGCTTCCTCTATATGAGCAAACAAAAATAAAGCAGATTGAATAAAAAATAAAATAGCTTCTATAATTAATTATATTTGTATCTAGAATTATTTTTGCACGATCAAAATACTGTTACCAGTTTTTCTATCCACAGAAAAAAATCCGCTTTTTTTTAAATTATAGCCTTCGCTTAATAAAACAAATTGAGCAAAAGATATTTTTTTTTTCAAATGCAATAAATTCCTTGGTGAAAGGCATCAAGCTGGAACAATCAATATGATAATTTTCGCTTACATTCTCTTTATTTCTATCTATTACCTCATTGCGCTAATGAGATGCATGTCATTATAACCATTTTTTTTTTTTCAACTGCTGAATCATTGAACTTTTGAAGGCTGATGACAAGGTCGTATTTATACGAGTAGATCCTTGATTTAAATATTAATATTTCATTGTTTTAATACCATTTTTTCTTTTTCATAAAATTTATATTGTATCCTATTCTATTCTAAGTACCAATTATTTCTGCAATTAAAAAGATGACCGCATCCAAAAATGTAATATTTACCTTTAATGACTGAAGTTGCGCGAACGATGACATTAAGTATCGATGACAAATGACCCTCTATTAGCGTTACGTACAGTACGCACTGAAAAAAAAGAAGAAAAAAACGTCAGTGCATTAAGCATTATAATCACCGGGTTTCATTTTTTACTTTGTGAGATTTAGTCACCTTTATAATCGATGTCAAGGATGTGACGACGCAGTATAGTTTGTGCATTAGGCGTAAGTCGTAAGAAACAATATATAGTACAATCGCGGGTACATTAGTGGTAACCAACGCCGCGGAATCTACAGCTAGCATTTTATTACCTTTCGCAATAGGTCAGCGCACTAACCGCACTGTATATAATGCCGCGCCGACGAGACTCTGTTAGCAGCATTACTCGCTTCAATTCCGCGGCGAAGATGCGCTTACCGAAGAAAAAAAAACTTGAATGGAAAAGCCAACACGAGAGTCGAGACAGTTGTGTCACAGTGTTTAGGCCCGGCCCTAATATTCGAGCTAACCAGAATTCTAATTCAACTTTCTAACTCAATCTGTTTGTTACATAATTTATTTGATATTAAGTGTATTAAAAAAAAAAAATTCTCAACAGCTGAATTCTCTTCTTAATCAAATTTGAAAAAAAAATAAATAAAAAATAAAATGATGTTTTATGAATTCACCGAGAAATTGGTTATTTTCAGTTCTTTTAATTAAGATAAAAATTTAGCTATTTTACGTAGCTTTAGTTTTTTTTTTTAAATGAAATCAAATGGCTGTAGTTTAGAAGCAGTTGAGTATTATTTTTAATGTTTATGAGTGAATTTGTAATGAATTATCAATTTGATTTGCATAAAAAAGCGTAAAAATGTGTTCCAGGCGATTGTTGAGTGCAAAGTTTCAGCTCGATATTATGCCACGCGGTGCGAGAAGTAGCAACTTCTCGCATCGCGTGGCATAATAGTACATTACGATACAAGTGCGTTGAAACTTTTTCTTTTCGAGTGCGAGTTTGCTGCACGAGGGGAAGACGTGTTTTGCTATCATACATGTTGAGACAAAGTTTCTCGCACGAGTTTCGTATACAACTTTATCGCACTAGTGCGAGAAGTGGTCGCTTCTCGCACCGCGTGGCATAAATGCATTGCTCGAAGTTTTAGACTATTTAAAGTATGTTGACATTAAAATCTCGAAAAAAAAACAAAAATTTCACGAAAACATAGCTTCCTCCATGAGGAAACAAAATGGAGAAACATCTTCTGTAAGATGTTTACGACTGCGAAGCTAAAAGTTTATACAATTCCTATTCACTTGACATTTCGTTGTAAGAACAATAAAATACTAGAGACACTCGAGAGTAACAAGGCAAAGAAACAAAATCATGACATTTATGGAAGTTGGAAGTAGGCGCATATATAATATTATATTATAATACAAATCGACGTATTGCTTTATAAGGTCGACGGGTGTTACCTCGAGTGCTTCTAATTGTAGGTACGCTTATCCTAGGTCGGGATATCTCGTGACTTGTGGAAATGTATTTTCCTTATTTCTAACGACTCTCGCGATGATCCTGCTGAAACGTTTAATTTCGCAATTGAAAGTCGACTCGGCTCAATCATTGTGAATATAATAATTCAGCTATACATATTAAAAAAAAAACATCCGGTATTATCGCGTCCGATTATTTTGTGGTCGGTAGTCTCAAATTGCCCAATAAAATTTTGTCGCTAATCGAAATCCAGCCGCAAAGTACATTAATAAATTTATATCAGCCACAACTGCGGTTTTGAGTTTGCGTAATTTTTTTAATAATAGTGAAAGAGTGAGAGAGAGAGCAACAAATCCTGAGTTGCGATAGTTTAATATTATACGTTTTGCGCTTCTCGTCTACGAGGAGTTGCACGAGATATTATAACATCGGCAGGAATGAGGAAGCTTAGTGGATTTAGTTTACTACCCGAGTATTGCGAAATTGAGAAATGCCAGAGAAGTTGTAAGGACGAACGTTGTCTCATATAAACTTGCTGATTTATCTTCTTTCCACTTTTTTTTTCTTGCTACTGCTGCTGATTTTCTAGCAAGAATATAAAATTTTTTTTTTCTGATACACAGCTATAAATATATGTAAAAATTAGGTTTTTATAAATAGATATTTCATCACGAATTTGTCAGAAATTTGTATAATATAATTTTCATTTAAATCTAAATATATTTAATTAGGTATTTATGGCAGCAGCTTTTTTCTAGTTAGACAAAAAAAAATCTCAAAGTACATTAAAGTAGATATTAAAAATGTATATTTCATTGCCAACTTATTTGACTACCAATTTTCCTGTCAATTTTATGACCCAGAGACGTTTAGTTGATAAATTTATCTCTACAGCTTTTTTTTGTTAAAAAAAAAGTGAGCACACAATAGTTTAGAAGTATATTTAAGCATTGGCTATTAAAACTGTATATTTAATTACATATCGTCAATTTCCATTACACTATTTTCTTTCATTTTTATGACCCAAAGGCGTTTAATTAGTAATTTTATCTTGGCTGTAGTTCTTTTGATAATAAAAAAAATGACGAAAAGGTGAACACAATAAGCGCACTGAGCCCAAACTATACGTATAAGTGTTTGCTGTAAAAACTTTATATTTTATAGTCATGTCATAAATTTTTTACTTAGACCATTTTCTTTCAGTATTATGTCTCAGAGACTTTTAGTTACGTATCTTCTGATTTCATAGCAGTTTCAAGTCATAAAAATCATGCAACGCCGGCATAGAATATCTAAAAAAAAAATGTAAGTCTACAGTTGCTACAAAACGCATAAACCTTAATTAAGGGGAAAAAAGGGTTTGTTTAAAAATTCGTATCCCCTGAAATATGACAACTTATAGTATAGGACTTTTTGGTTTCTCATAGACGGAAGCCTTGTTTTCGTGAAATTTTTTTTTCAACTCTTCATAATTTTTTTGTTTACAGGATACTACGCCGACGAGGCAGCAGGCTGCCAGGTCTTCCACGTCTGCGACGGAAATTTCCTGGTCTCTTCTTTCCTGTGCCCAATGGGTTCAATTTTCAGTCAAAAGCTCTTGACCTGCGATTGGTGGACCAAAGTTGACTGTTCGACAAGCCGAAATTATCACATAATAAACAGCGAGAGTCTCGTGAGTGAGGCTGACGATGATGACATACTTCGCAAGGCTTTCGAGATGTCGAGCGTTCAATCGGCTGGCGAAAGAATTCCAATTGAAACGGTAAACCAACAAACAGAGCCAGAACATCAGGAGCGAAGAAACAGAGTATTCAATTACGGAAGTAGCACTGTGACCGAACGTATCAACGATCTCCAAGCTGGTAAGGACAAGGATTCCGATTATCCGGATTATAGCAGTCGCGTGCAATCAAGATTACAATCGAGAACTGGCCAGAAAACTCGTCAACGCTATCAAGATGATGATTATTACAATGAGGACGTTGAGGAAGATAAGAAATCACGGAACAATCCGTCAATTCGCGTTCACAATATTGGGGAAGATCGAAGAAACGATCGTACATTTAAAAATGAATTTCAACCTTCTTACGCACCGACGGTACCAACCGTTATCACAACCACGAGAAGATTTTACTCACCCACTTTTCCGACAACGTACAGACCTTCGATCGAGCGAGAAGGTCGTGCGAGGTTTGATCTTGAATTTGAAAGCTCCGATCATCTATACACTGCCAGAGGACGAACAGAAGAGGCTTTAAAAGCCGTTACATTACCTTCTGTATCATCTAAAATAATCACCAGCACCGAAGGCAACAGCCTTGCAATTCTCGTTAACAGCGCTGATGAAAGAAATGACGATGTTGAAAATATGCAAGAATCTGAGAGTTCTTATTACAGAACTAATGTCACGATTCCTGATGTTCAGATTAATGGTACCAAAGATGAAAATTCGAGTGAACCTGTCGTTTCGAAGGAACGTAACGACGGGAAAAATATTGTGGAAACTTTTTCAATATTGACAATTGATAATGAAAATCGTAATCCAGATGTATTTGCTTATAATCGGGATGAAGAAATTCTGCCGAAGAATAAGACGAAGTTTGAGAATTCTGGCATTTCTGAAAGCGATAAGAAAAGTGGTAAGATTGCGGCATTTTTACAGCCACCGAAAGAAGTTAATCAATTTCGTATAACTGTTTTGGATGATTCTTCGTCTTCTAAAAGTTATAAAGAAACTTCTGAAAATAATTCGAAATCTAACATTGAGATAGTTCGAAGTATCGAATTACCAGCCACTGGAATAACGCTACCTTTGGTCGATGAAAAAGACGCTACGAGGGAATCTCGGGTAATACGTATTTTTGTTAACAATAATAATAATAATACAAGTAGCGAGATTTTAAGCTCAAATCATCCGGAATCTTCCACCGAGAAGATTGTTAAGGAAGATTTGATTTCTTTGATTGAAGACAGCCAAGGTGAACACACGGAAACTAGAATTATTTCTGAATTACTTCCTAAAGAGCAGGAAGAAATAAAAAATATTAGCGAAAAGGAATTACCCACGAAAGTTTCATCCGACGATTCTAGTTTGACTTCTAGTTTAATCACAGCTGCAGTGGCTCTCGAAGAATCTGGATTGAATGCAACAACGGAAACAACAATTGGAGCGAGATCCATAATTCCTGAAGAAGAAAAAACGGGCGAAGATAGGCGAAAATTTGATGAAATTTTGATAAAATCAAACGCGACTGTTGTGGAAGATAAAAATGACGAGGATTACGAAAAATTAAGTGGCACTGATGCAACTTTGAATACAAATAAGACAGATTATGTAGAAAAAAGCAACGAGAAATTGAGCGACATTAAAGAGCTTCTGACAAACGCGACAGTTACTGAAAAGAAAGATGACTTGAACATCCAAAAAATAAATGGCAACGAAGAAACGTTAAGAGAAGAAACGACAATTTTTCAAGACAAAACAAATGAGCAGTCGAGTGGCATCGAAGAACTATTGTTAGACGCCAAAACGACAGATGCTGAAGAGGAAAAGAAGCCCGATTTTAAAGAACCAAAAGAAATTAATTTAAATAATAACAAAGGAAGCGTTTCAGAAGAGAAAAATGACGGGAGTGTCGAAAAATCAATCGATGACAAAGGTATGGAAATTTTGCAAGAGAAAAATATCGAACATTCGGTTAGCAGTGAAGCTATATTGTTAGACACTAAAACAATCGATCCCAATGAGAAAATTAGCGAAGATCAAGAACATTCGATTGAAAACGTAGAAACTTTAGTAAACACAAGAACTGATGTTTCTGTTGAGAAAAGTATCGATCATTCGAGTGACAGTAAAACAATATTGTTAGACTCTAAACCAATAGTTTCCAGTGACAAAATCCTAGAGAATCACGAGCATTCTGTTGGCACTGAAGAAACATTATTAAACGCAAAAATGGGCGATTTTGAAGGGAAAGACAGCGATAATCACGAACTATCAAGTCGCGGCGACGAGATTACAATGGTCGAAGATAAAATCGAAGACACTGTTGTTGAAGGCTCTTCGCCATTTCAGGTAACAGTAACCGTGAATAAAGACGATGAACTCGATCCCAATGGCGACATAATTCGTCAATTAATCGCTAAACATGAAATCGGTGACGACTCGGTCGGTGCTGCTGCTGCTGATTACAGAAGATTTGATATTGATATCGTTAAATCCGAATCCGAAGCGTCGAAAGACACGCTCGAAGATACGATAAATGCAGCCGGTCCGCGAAACTTTAGAAGAATCGAATTTGAGAGAGAAATCAATGACGAGAGACTCGAAAATATTCAATCCAACAAATTACCAATGAATTATTACAAAAATTTAGTAGCTTTGGTGAATGGACCAAATGCACCGAGACCCTTTTCTCTAGAACCTCCGCAAAATGGCCAAATTAGAATTTCATCGAATATTGATGATACTGGATCGTCGACTACGGTTCCATTGATTTCGGAAAATTTTAAAAATGATCTTACTCCAGCGTCTTCACGTATTCCAGTTCAAGCAAATCGTCAGTCAATAACTTCGTCTTTGCAGGATTCAGAATCATTGGAAAAATTGACGACTTCCACCAAAGACGAATTGACGAATAGTGAGAAAATTCTGGAACAACTGAGCCAAACATTTGGCGAACGACAACCAAAAGCCAATAAAGAAAAGTTGATATTCGATTTGCCGCAAGAGCAGAGATCGTTTAACTTCAAAACTGGACTTCCGTTTGATGTTTCGCAACAGACGAACACTCGAATTGACGAGGAGGGCGAGGAATTAAGAACGACACAGAGAAGCAATGAAAAATCTTTCACCAAAACTGTCGTCGAGACGGAATTCATACCTTCGATATCGTTTTCTCTTAATACCGATGAGGAACGCGAAGAATATATGGATGCTGTTGTCAAAGGTCTATTGTCTGATGTACGAGCGAGCGAAACAACAAATAACAACACGAACGTCAGTGTCGAGAGTTAAATTATTCTTATTTTAAAAAGTAGAATAATTTCGTGGATGAGGTTTATGCTTATATACATACAATTTTGTTTTTATTGCGTGACTCTGTGTGCGTGTGAAGTTTTTGGAGTTTCATTGTAAAGAGATAGTTTTAAGGCTGGGATAATGTGTTAATGATATTTTTTTACGAAAATAATAATGTAATATATAAGTACTGAATTCCGAGTTTTTTCCTATTTTTATTGTTGTCAAACCCTTTTCTTTTTTCCTTTCTCATCACATACGGAGTTTGTAAAAGAAAAAGTATTGCAATCCAAAAAAATGTCGACTTCCAAATTTTTATAGAAATAGATGTTTTGAGGGTCCTAGATTCCAAAAAAAAGCATTCATTCATTTCTGTCTGTCTGTTGGAGATGGCTGTGCGAAAGCACAATAACTTTTGTAAAAACTTGTGGATCGCCGTGAAATTTTATGTGTGTCTTCTATGTATAAAATGTAGCTTTGGTATTGAAATCCAATCCAAAATCTCCACTCCTTTTAATACTTTACCTGGAATGAGAAAAAATTAAAAAATTGTATAAGTGTATTTTTCTTTAAACAGTCAACGTCAATTTCTGCCACTTTGGTTTTTGATTATATTTTTTATTCGCTCATTTGATAGAAAGTTTTTTAAAAATTATAGTGACTGAACTGACGGTGAATACAATTAATATTTTTTTTTTTTTTTTTAACTCCAGGATGAGACAATTATGAAAATGATATGCGAATATACCTATTTTGTACATATTTGACATGGGATGTTGGTGTCGAGCTGCTTTGAACCTCGTCGACTTTGTGACTGTGCAAGGTATAGATAATTATAATAGCGTCGCAGGAAATCCCAAACGCCGCCGGTCCGAATTGTCCGACAATTCTCGAGGTCTTAAACCGTGTGACGACCGAGCGTCTATAATCGTTGAATTCTCTATTGGCGGCCAAGTGAAATATTGACATAGAACGTCGACTGGAAACCACGAAGGTTCTTCTTCGAAGCTATTCAGAAAAATGTCGTTGGCCGCAAGAATTCTGAAAATAATCATTATTTCATTAACTTCGAAGGCGCAACACTACTTCTGCGGGAATTTCCGCAATTTATATGCAAGTTCATTTAACGAAAGAGAATTGTCATGTCAAAAAAGGTGATAAAGATATTTTACGATATACTATTGTAAGTATTTAATCCGCGAGAAAAATGAAAAAAAAAAATTGCACACATCAGTTGTATTAAAAAAAAAAGTTAAGTGATTTTTTTTGAGGAGATGCAACATTTTCAGAAATGATCACAGAGTTGCATCACATTTTTTTTTTGGAAAGTATTTAATTCGTAAGAAAAATGAAAAAAAAAATTGCACACATCAGTTTTTTAAAAAAAAAAATTACTTATAAAATCGTTTGATTTTTTGCTTTTCTGAAGTGATTTTTTTTTAGGTGCTAAATTTTCAGAAATGATCGCAAAGTTGGCATCACATTTTTTTTTTTTCTTTAGTGTGTCAAGTATGTTGTACAAACAGTGAAATACAACTTAAAAAAAGGTTTAGAATTGGAATGTTGAGAATTTTTGGATTAGAAAAACAAAAGTGCCATAAATTAAAAATTCGAAAAACCTACATTTAATTTTTTTTTTTTTTGAGAACTCAAAATTTGTGCAAGCGAGAGCAAACACATGTTTTTTTTGGTAAATTAAAAAAAGAAAAATCCTTGTCAAATCTTCATCTGTTGACCGATTCTCACCAAATTTGGTACCGAAAGATGTTAGTCCACTTGTATGAGAAATTTCTTTTTTTGAAAAATTCAAAATGTCATAAAAATCGTATTATTCAACCGATCCTCACCATATTCGAACTCATCCATCGTTTGATGTTTGTCTGCTATTGGACATTTTTTTAGCTCCGTAACTCAATATTTGCGGCAGCTAGAGTGCGAACAAACTTTTTTCGAAAAATTCAGTCTCGTAAAATTTCAACGAGAGTCCCAATTATTTTGTAAATTTTCCTAAATATAGAGGCCCAACCACTCTACTTGTATGCCAAATTTCAGCCCAATTGGTCTAATCATCCTCGAGTTATAGGGTTTTGAATTTTAGAGGCCAGACACACACATACATAGGGACATTTTTTCCGAATATGTTTTCTGGACGTTTCGGGACATTCTGAACACGTTTTCATAAAAATCTCGAAAAAAAAATATTCACCATAACAAAGCTTCCTCTATGAGAAAGCAAAAGATGTAAAAATTGACGATATACAAAAAAAAATCTTACCTACATTAATGAGGAAAAAAATACAAGTATAACGATTCCAAAGAGCGGAAGAGAATATTAGAATTAAAAGAGAAAGGCTTTTCGTTTTATATTTCATTGTATTTTGCATCAATTCGACAATATACAATAATAAGGAAATTTCGCGGTAACGCGCATTCGTCCTTGCGAAGAAATCGTATGTGTGTGCATGGCGCTCGACGTTGGCATTAAATTATTATACTCACATGTTTACAGCTCTCGCACAAGGGCACTCACTCTCAATTGGTACGAGCGAGTCTTCCAAAAAAAATGTTTATTGTACTGTAAGCGTCGGATAGAGACAGAGAATTTCGGGCGTGGAACGCAAAATCCTGGGACGAAGAGCGTTACACACGTCTTTCGCGAGGTTCCCATCACCCTGTATGCTTTCTCGTATAAAACTCGAGGACACCGGTTATGGCGGAACAGTCATAAGCTGTATCACGTTCGGCTCTAACGAGCCAACTTATATATAGCGAGCAGAGCGAGCCTCGCGATTATTTTTCACTGCCAAAAAAGCAACGATATTCCGTCTTCCGTCGATTCCTCATCTTCGTCACAACGCCAAGTTTTTCGAGTTTGTACGTAAAATCGTGTGTGAGAAGATTTCGCATACACAAAAGTTATATACGCATCAGAAGGAAGTGCAATGTTTACAATCTTGACACTCGTTCTATTGCTCACTGATGCTGGTAAGTCTCACGAATACATTCATTTAGTATATTTGGATTTAGCTTCGATTCTCATAAAGAGCATTCTACTATTTCGAGGTGAGCTAGAAGTAAAAAAAAACAGTTAATAAATTCTTTGTTATTCGTGGATCACAGTTTTCTCAAAGTTTTTTTTCATCGAAATAAAAGTAAATAGGG
The DNA here is from genome assembly GCA_964016905.1 of Perithous albicinctus. NCBI lineage: Eukaryota > Metazoa > Arthropoda > Insecta > Hymenoptera > Ichneumonidae > Perithous > Perithous albicinctus. Next base: position 17,185,372 of record OZ024688.1, read on the forward strand.
CAGAAAATAACACTGAGAGAACAAAATTGAAATATCACAACAAAATAATTTTTGTTACCTCATTTCGTTGATTTTTTTGCTATTCAGGACAAAAAGCAATATTGTTGTAAAAAAGAGCCTCAGATTTGTTTTGGTGAGGGAACTAAATATTTTTGTTTAGTTGGCTGAACAAAATTCCTCCGGATGATCAGCAATTGGAAAAAAAAAAATACTTTATGGGTTTAACAAAACCTCAGTAATTTGGTTCGGTTCTTCGAACCAAAAGAAGTACTTTTAGTATTTCTGAGACCTATTATCAACATGACCTCAAGCTCTCAAGTTAATTAAGAGTCGTGCGTTCGTCGTCACGTGTTCGGTCTACAGTTCCATTGTTTGAAGGAAATGTCAATAGAAAAAGGAATAGAAATGGGGGGAGGGCAGAAAAAGAACTTTCCAAAATATACATGATATATCTATCTTTTGTACGCACAATTTGTCGTATATGAACCAAATAATATTCTTCATTTACTTTACAGAACAAAATAATGTTTGGTGGAGCCAAACATTATAATTTGTAATGAGCAATTTGATATAAAGAAGTGAAATGTTGCAAAAATAGAGAAGTAGTTAAAAACTGTATTTCAAAATATTTGTTACTTAATTTTTTTTGCGATTTTTAAAATATATCTGTACTTTTGCACAAAATATAAAAATATGACTTGTTTTTTTCTTTTTTGTTGAATATTTTTTTTTCTCGTTTACAATTGTCAATTTTATTTTCCAGTTCTGAGCGATGGTTTCATCTTCCCGGATCAAGTGTTTTCGAAGGCAGACAGCGAATCGTGGGTCGGCGATGACGACGGTGGCCGGGATTATTTGAATTCGTATAGCGACAGGGTCACCGATCAGGGTAATGAGCCTTACCGAGAGGTATCCTGTTGGTCTGGTGTTACGGATATTCAAAAGATTTCATGTTTTCGGTGTTGTAGGAAGTCACAGACCGTTCAGTGAGCGACACCGGCCGGCATTCAACGAACATTATAATGGAAATAAAGGCGGATTTGTACCTGGGTGAGTATTAGGCTATTTATATAATAAGACTTTGTTATACTTTTAATGAATAGCCGTGAATTTCACGCAAGGACATGGAAACATACATATGTATGTAAACATATACGTGACTGTGAATACTTTTCATCATATGTGACGTTCTTCACCAACTAAGTCACTTTTTTTTTACCCTTTCGGATCTGTTCCATAATTGGCTGTATAGTAGTATATTTATTGATTAATGTACGGTTTCTCCAAACTTTTACATACCCTCTCTTATAAACTTACAAACATATAAACTTATTGTTATTATATAATATAATCTTATATTTCAGACGATGGGTGGCTACGATCGACCAACTCCCAGGTGGTAACGGGAGAAAAGGTGAAATAAATATAAATTCACTTTTAACGTTTCGGTCCTATGTGTGGACCCTCTTCAGATTTAATATCCTCAAATTGATCAAAGATGTAATTTTCGCGTGTAGATCCATAGGATAGAGACCGACAACCACCATGTTCTCTATGGAGATCAGATGAGTGCAGTTGATGATAATTAACTGCACCCAATCGAGACCATATCTTTTTTGTTGGGGATAATTATCCATATTTAAGTGCTGACTATGGTTGAACCGCACATGTCGGTCACTTGGAATAAATAGATGAATTATACACTTTAGTAGGTGGATGTGGTTAGATCCAGTGATCAATAAAAGAATTTTCGCATATTTTTCTGCGACGGTTACTTTTCGCGAAAATTTTGAGGAATATGCGAAAATTCTTTTATTGATCACTGGATCTAACCACATCCACCTACTAAAGTGTATAATTCATCTATTTATTCCAAGTGACCGACATGTGCGGTTCAACCATAGTCAGCACTTAAATATGGATAATTATCCCCAACAAAAAAGATATGGTCTCGATTGGGTGCAGTTAATTATCATCAACTGCACTCATCTGATCTCCATAGAGAACATGGTGGTTGTCGGTCTCTATCCTATGGATCTACACGCGAAAATTACATCTTTGATCAATTTGAGGATATTAAATCTGAAGAGGGTCCACACATAGGACCGAAACGTTAAAAGTGAATTTATATTTATTTCACCTTTTCTCCCGTTACCACCTGGGAGTTGGTCGATCGTAGCCACCCATCGTCTGAAATATTCTACATTCGCGACCGCCTATCGACAATTCTGCTAATATAATCTTAGTTTATTATCACAATACATCTTAAAATTATTTCACCCCCCGCCGCCCTATATTTTCGTAACTACAAGCGTATATCCTATGTTTCTATAAAAACTAAGTTTTAGTTATCTCAATAGGTACTCTTCTCTTTGTTCTACTACTCCCTTTCAACTTTTTGGCTCTGGTTCTTACTATGACGATTTTTCCAGAAGCTCTAGCATATTCGCACATTTCCATTCAAGGTTCACCTCTCGATGGTTCCGCTAGCTCCGAGGATAGATCCCGATCTCTCAGACCAACTATCCACTCCTCTGTTTTTTTTACCCAAATTTCTTTAATCATCCTTCTCGCAGTTTCACACGTTCATATATGGTCCAGACTTTCCGTTTCTTTTTGAAACACTCTACATTTCCAATATCTGTACCTCTTTTTCCCTTTTATTCCTACCACATCTTATTCTTGCCCATTGTTCTTTTATTATCCCATTTGACCCATCTTTGTTTCAATATCCTTCTCTTTACCACCCTCTTTTTATATCCTTATAATTAACACAAAACGTCGATTTATTTACTTTACCCCAAATATAGTAGTAACTAGCAGGTTGTCGTGGCTCGGGCGCTTCGCGCCCTCGCGGTTTTTTTTGCAAATCGTCCGTAACCGCTCCAGGCCCTGATATTCCTAAATCTTCCGATGAGGCCCTCACAACTGTAATTTTTATAAGTCCCCCTATAAGAATTGGGCTATGATTTTTTTATGAATCCTACGGTAAATCCGCTCCTTCCCCAAGTCCTGATTTTTCTAAAGGTGGTCTCCTCCTATGAGACCACCTTCGGTCCTGATTTTTGTAGATCCCCTAATGGGCCTCTCTGGCCCTAATTTTTGTAAGTCCCACTATTAGACACAGGGCCTAGTTTTTAAATATAAGTCCTGTTATTAGACCCCCAGGCGTGTGAGTGAGTGAGTAAATGCCTGTAAGAGTACCTGTGCGAGTGTCTGTGAGTGCTGTGTGATTGTCTAATGGATCTCAAAAATTTGACCTTTATTATTATGTAGATATTTGAATTCGTTTCAATAATAGATGAGGCAAGTTTACTTCATATTGTTCTAATGAACAGAAAACATAAATCGTTGGTGATATAAATCTTTATATTAATATAAATATAACATAAAATGATGGTCGTACTAATAATATAAAATAGACACTAAATCATAGATTGTTTGTAAAAATAATATTTAAAATTTTTTTTATAGATATGTATGAATAACAATTTTCTGAAGAGGCCCTGATCTTGGCGAAATGTAAAAAAGAATTTTATCACTATCGTGGCCATAATTCACCTAAGCATTCATCAAATCATATTCGAAAAAATAGATTTGGCAACCATTACAGATACAATAATCGTGGAAATCGGGAGAGTCGACCATATTTCGGTGGTATCGTTAATAGCCACAGTGTGGCTAACGCTCAGTCATCGGGCTTTGGATCTCAGACAAATGCCCAAAGTGGATCGCAATTTTTCAACGGAGGTACACAGAGCAATGCTCAGTCTCAGGCACAATCGCAGGGCTACAATCAAGCGTATCCATTTGGGCCAAACGATGGAGGTTCCGGATCCTCGAGTGCATCTAGCGCAGCTTCAGCGACAGCTGGCATCGTCGACGGTATCGCAACAGCGAGTGCCGCTGCTGCCGCAGCTTCAGCGTCTTCCGGTGGTGGTGGTTCCGTTTCGTCGTCATCATCGTCATCTTCGTCGTCCGGAAATAACGGCGGTTTCGTTAATGGCCAGAGTCAAATTCCTTCTTGGTTCTTTAGAACTAGAGTTGCTGATGAAGATGCTGGAGACAAATTAGTCTTTAGTAACAAATAATTTTTTTTTTTTTTTTTTTTTTTTTTTTTTTTTTCAAATTTTCAAATACGCTGTAAATTACTACCTAAAGCATATTTTATCGTATGTTACTCATTTATTTTTGTTTGTACGTACCGTAAGTATCTTACAGATTTTTCTGGGAGTGAATATCGTCGTTAGCTTCTAACACCCTCCAGTCGAGTCAAATCACTGAGAAAAAAATAAAATGTGCGCAGAAACAATAGTTTGGTGATCTTCGGTGACTTCCAAACATAAATATATGGTGTAAATGACTTTGTAAACCTGATTTTTATTCAGATTTTAGAATTCAAATATTAATAAATTGAAGATTATTTCGGCCAGTATGTACTTAAGTCTAAGTGGAGACATAGTCAGTATGAGAACTCAAAAGCGATCAATTCCCGTTCTAACAATAAGGCATTCACAATTTTCGGATATAACATTTATTAGTTGGTTCTCGTTGTGATATTAGACATAAATCTTATGTCATTATGTAACACGAAGGTTGATATAGCGTTGCAAGTACGTTGTATATAAATAACAAATCCATTGTCAAGATTATCTACGATTCTAATATACATACAACCACATTGCACAATCGTTTACAGTTTGTTTGTTTTTTTACGTATATTTTATAATAATTTCATGCACAAAATGATTCATAGTATAACGATATCGATGTGATATTTATCATTGAATATCAACGATTCTGATCTAACTCCCTCCCCTTAATTTTTTTTTAATTCAGAGAATTACTTGTTCAAGTAAAATTTCGGGTGTGTTCACTCTTAGTCACATACTTTTTTGTACGATATTTAAAAAAAACTGTCTGTAAAAAAGTGAATTTTCATTGATGTTTGAAATTCTAACTCGTCGTCTAAGATCGGCAACTTGTACCGAAAATAAATCTAATTAATTACATTCTATTCGTATATATTAACGATTATAAAAAATTAACACACTTTTTTTGCAAGCTGTACGTTGGCTTTATAATAATAATGATATACAATATCAGAGTTTGATTACTTCATACAAGATACGTCGATACTGAATGAGCGTATTGCAGTTATTCTGTAAGATTCATAGAGGATTACGGATAATAATTTATAGATCTAAAGACAAGGTTTATTTCAGTATTCAGGATTAGCCAATATTTCTATATTCGATATCTTGTACTAAGTGTGTATATGATATGATTCCATTTCTACCAGTCTTAAATGCGGGTGTATACATGCTCGTAAAAACAAAACGTGTTAACAAATTATTTAAAAGTGTTTTTTTTTTTTCATTTTTTTTTCTTCGCTTTTTCTAAAAGACCATTACAACCAATTTCGAGATACAAAAATGGTTTTACACAAGCAATACTCTTGATAAGTGTAAATAGTTAGTCTAAAACATTGTTTGATAAAAGTGCTAAAAATTATTAACAAAATTATTGTCCACAAATGGACATAACTCATTAGATACTTCCGATTATTCAATTGGTCCAATAATAATTACTTTCACAACGCCACGAACTTCGAATGTGACGTCCGTCATTTTTTTTTTTTTTGTAAATCAATCGTATTTACAAATCTAAATGGATACTTAAGATGAAATGATATACAACTTCAATCAGTAATATCATCAATTTGACCTTTCAGAATAATTTAGAAATAATTTTAATGTGGTTGTCATGTAGCTTCAGGTACTATTATTAATTATCAAATCTGAGACGAGTGCAAATTTAAGAAAAAAACATTTACAAGTATATTAATTTGCACAAAGAAAACTTTTACATTTTTACTCTGCGTTGACGCGCATGATTTAAATCGATTCGTATTTCATTTCACCTTAAACTCTCTAAAATTGGTATATTAAATCTATCAGCGGTAAATAAAGATATTAAAAACTGGCGTAGATGATCTTTCATCGACAACAAAGTTTGATCCAGGAAAGATCTTCTGAATTGTTTTTTTTCTTTTTTTTTTTTCTTTCAACCGCTGAATGATCAAGGCCGGAAATTTGATTATTCGTTGATAATTTTGTTGCTACAAACAACCATGCTTGGTATGGATGGATTTTCTCTTTGATTACTCGTTTTTTTTTCTTAGCTGTTAAAATAAGATTCAATAGTTTTCCTTTCGGCTGAAATTCACTGGAATATAACTCTGCTGAGTTGCACTTCTTATGACCTCCATCCACCTGCGTACAAAACATGAGTTCATATTAAAAAATATTCTCTCCTATTAAATTATTAATAGAGTGACGAATAATTACCTGCCGAACGTAAAATCACTTTCCGCACGAAAGAAATAAACGTGATTTTTGAACTGCAACTTGAAGACAAAATCTTTGCTGATACTGTCTTTTTCGGATGGTGTCGACACAGCGTAACCGAGAAGCGGCAAGCTCGCAAGTGGAAAATCGTCTTGATGCGATTTGTAGAAAAACAAACAGAAATTCGTAAAAACTACCCAGAGCTTTTGCCAACCGTTGCTATTCTTGAATTTTCGGAGTAGAAATCCACTCAATTGATTCTGCAATCAGAGATTTATATAAGAAAACTTCTGTAAACGTTTAAACGTTCATTGTATCAAAGTGTTTGAGTTTCTATTCGAGACTTGCCTGAAAAGCGCGCAGTTGATCGCTATAGCTTATACTGGTGTTTCGATGCCAACATACGTGAACAGTTGTATTGCTACGTTGCGATGCTTTAGCACCGCCACAATTCGTCCTGTCGGGTTCCAGTCCAACGCCACTACCGATCTCATCGGCCGAACCTAAGACTTCGTTTATTTATCGATTGTTTAAACATTAAACCCTATAATGTTAAATTAAAGCTCAATGCCGACAGAAATCATCATGAATGCAATAGAGGTAAAGTCATCCAAACAACACATTTTTCGTCGCGTAGAAAGATTTTGAAAATTGTACAAATTTTTAAATGGCAACAGGTATTAAAGCAGTTGAAAACAAATTTATGAATTTCTGATAAACGTTAAAAAATGTATAACATTGAAGTAAAAAAAGACATCCCTGCTGGAAATTCCGACATGGGGTCCCACATCAAATTCCCATGTGGAATCGTGCATGGGCAACTTATACGGGTTCCCATGTAGGAAATCGTGTAGGAATTCTTACGGGTTCCCATGTGGGAATTTACAATCGAGAAAGATATTCGTGCATAGGAAACCATATGGGTTCCCTGTACGAAAATCCCATGGGGTCCCGCACGGCACACACTTTGAATCGAGTAATCAAATTACCAAAATTGAAAATAACCTATTTTAAGCCATTAAAAGTAAAATTAGTCACAGCAAATGAACTTACTGCACGATTTTAGACACAAATATGGCGTCTTGCCCTCAACCGTGTCCGCCTGTGCAATCGTCATATTCAGATCTTCGAGCCATCGTTCCTTCTCCTCTTCGCTGTTCGCCGCAACGGTTAACGGCCTGTGTAAATAAACGATAAATTGAGAATAACAATTCCTTAATATTCACAAAGGGTATATTATTTTTAATTGAACTTCAATGCCATTGGGCCAGATCGAAATATAATTTGCAACGAAATATAATCCACAATAATTTTAACATATAAAGGAGATTAAACAGAGATCATCTATGAAGTAGTGAGAATGGAGAGATGTGATTAAAAAAAACAATTCAACACGTATGATAAGTAAATAGAAGTTTTTGAAGAGGCCCAAATCTAGACGAAACGTAAAACAACCATCCCGATTTATAATTTGCAACTTACTGATTCCCGTGACCTTGTATTGTGAATACGTAGTCCGTGCCGGTTTTATTGTCACCATCCTGTATCGTCATACCCTTCAATGGTAATTGTCCGTGTACACGAAAGCACTGCGTTGGCTGTTGAGTACGGAATGTGTACAGTAAAATGTCGGAAAACTGAAAAAAAAAAAAAGCAAAATTTCAATAATGCTTTTATCAGTAATGATTGATGATTGAAGAGTAACGATGAAAAGAATGTTACTCGTTATTTCACTAACCAAGAAGAACATTCGTTGCTGAAAGCCTTTGTGACTGTACTTTTGCAAACATCCTTGTCTGATGAATCGTCGACCCTCTTGAACTAAGTTGTCGAAGCCACTAATGTCTCTCTGCAATTCGCAGAGTTGAACCATATTCTCCTGAAAAATTATGCAATAATCGTTTTGTCTAAACAATTCATTAATAGCCTCAATAATAAAAAAGATAGAAATGTCACATGACTGTTTTTGTGCAATTTTGCTAAATTACTCGACAATAGTTACACATTTTTTAAAGGGATGCTTTTATTTTTTACCGCTTGGTTAAGAACCGTGAGTCCTTCGAGAAGGGTTTCGCCGAGCCTGTCTCTCGCTGCAAGACAATCTTCGAAATCCGTGTGATCTTTTGGATAATGATCCAATAGTCCTTATAGGAAAACAAGCCAATAAACGAGGGGTTTTTTTAAACAAAAAATTGACATTATAAAAGACAAGAGGTAAACTCACTATCGATAATACTGTTGTAGTGTAATAACCGTTGCAACGGTTTCAAAAGGAATGAACTTAGGGGCAGGTAACAGTGTTTCTGAGACTCAAAGTCCCGGCAGAGTTGGTCAAATCTACGTGATGTTCGTATCGAGTATTCCATTTTTTCGAGAACCGGCAAAAGGTGCTCCAGGTATTGATCGTAGAGCGGCAAAACATTGAGAAGAGTGTTATAAAGAAAGTCGCCGATGTTGTGCCGGGCGTTACTTTCCCAACGTGCTAAACGCGCCTCCATTTCTTGGAGACACGGACCGTGCGCATCGGCCAGTAACTCTATCAATCCAACTGCGGTTTCACCCTCAAGATCTGCTTCTCTCGAGACTTCCTCCCGAAACCACTGTACAATTAATAAGCTTTTTTATTAATATTTTACAATCATAAGAAAACTGTTTGCAATAAATTACGTTTTCACGCTGAACCGAGAAAACATAAACAAGTTTAATAAAACTAAACATCTGTTTTCTCGGCTCGTTTCATGAAATACATTATATGATTCAATAATAATCGAATACTCGCCACGTTTATAACGTCCAAGTCTTTTTTGTACGTTCTCTCTGTCATGAGAAGCTCTTTGGCAATGTAATAAGCTTTGTCGGTCGGCCACCTCTGCAAAAAAAAAAAAAATTTCCCGAAAGGTGGGGAGTTAAAATTTGTACATATAATAACGGAGCACAGCGGAATCAAAAGAATCGCCAATCAGTTGAAAAAGGATACGAGAAAATATTTTCTACTAATACTATTATTATAAAAAAAAGCTCACAAAACGTACATGAATCTCTGTATATTTGTATTTTTTTGCAATCACCTCAGATTTTCAGTGTTTCATGTAAATTTTATGATTTTTATTAAACGCTAGTTTAAAAGAAAAAAAAAGTATCTTCAATAAAAAAATATATACATATTTTCTCATGTCCCTTTTTCCGGTAACTCGGTTTCCTTAGGATAAACATCCCGTACTGTTGTGTCAATGTCACCTGTACATGCAATGTTATAAAAACAGGTTTATTTGCCAATGATGGTTTCTGTAATGTGTAGACGTTGATAAAACGGACCGTGCTGCAAAAGAACGATTATAAATTGTAAAAATAGTATTTTTCTATTTTTTATCGCCCATTGAGTAGCTGATTTGACTCCTATTTTCCTTGACGAGAACTCTTGAAAAACAAATCGACAAATTTTCAGGAATCATTTGAGAGCGTGTTTACATAAGCGATGCACAAATCTGAACATCAAAAGTTTTTGTTGCTTTTAGGCAATAACGTGACACTACCCACGGTCCGTTGAACCAATGCCTCTGTAAAATCTCTAATTTCATTAATTTATTTCTCAGCAACAGCGAGGGCAAATTTTTTCTTTTAAATACTACAAAAATTACTCCAATTTCATTCTATATTATAAAAAATTACGGGTCGAAAATATAGTGGCGAGCAAAACGGGTGTATTCCCTTAAATTGCTATATAAATATAATACCTTCGTTTTTCGAATTTCCGAATCTTCAACATCCCCATTTCGTATATTTTTCACTGGACTGAGATCAGGCGTGTTTATCACGTTAACATTCACGTTTATTTCTGCTACGCCATTAACTGGCTTATCGGAGATTTTCGCGTCAGCAAAGAATGAATTGTTGTTCTCTTGTTTGGAAGGCTCCTCCGGTTTCGACGCTTCGACATCTGTAAATAAAAATCTGTTAACAACTCGCCAACTGGTAAATTCGTCAGGGTGGAACCCTAAACTTCACTTGCAGTCTAATCGAATGTAAATATAATGAAAAAATTGGGATAGAGCCGCGAGTGAAATAAAGGGCTTCAAAGAGAATAAAATATCGGTGTAATAGAGGATTTATAGAAGAAAACGCATGCTACGGTGCAGCAGCACTTTCCAACAAGTTGAACAAATAATTTTCACGATTTTTTTTTCCGCTCGTCGATGTGCACACAATATATAATTTGAATACAACTTTTTTTTTTTGGCACTTTGCCTATTAGGCTCTTTAATTCGTAACCACTCGAGTGATTAGTTCGAACCGATCAGGCGCACTTTCTTAATTAAATAATTAAGTGTAGGCATCATTTAAATGGAGGGAAGAGTTATGACGTGCTAATTATCATGCACGATCTCGTTCCTACGACGATGAATAAATTTTCCCATTATTTAACAAGCATGACTAAAAAGAACACTACACACGCAAAAATGCGGCTCTTTTTTCAGGAAATTATATGAGCGAATTGTAAGCTGCGCCTCATCGGCAAATTAAAAATACCAAATTAGTCAATATGCATATTTCATCTGTTTCCTTCTAATTGAGGCAATTTCGTGCCTGCTCGCAGCACTTGTGTTTATAATATCACATTTTTCCTTGCTCTAATTGTTGTGTTTTATTTAAGCGGAGGGAGTCAGATGAAAATCGCGGATATTCATCGAAGAATATCTCATTTTTTGCCAAGTGCTGTTATTATAAGAGATAAAATATATATTATTGTTGACTCCTGAAACAAAGAATTTTTTCTTCTTATAATTCCAGCAATTAATTAAACAAATTAGATATTCGTCAATTAATTTCGGCGATTTTTATCTGACTCTCTCCCTTCAAGGTGACCGAGTCACCTAAAAATCATGACTATGAAATGGAGCAGCAGCGTGTTGAACACGAAGTGTTTGCACGAATGAACTTTGCTACAGAAAAAAATGTTTCTTTTTTTTATATTTGCATAGTAATAATTTTTTGTCAACGTATATGTTCAATTGTAATGTATATGTTCAATTGGTCCATCATTTAATTTTAATGATTTTTAGGTGATTCTTAAATATTTATGACTGCAAGCAAGCTCGTAATTGCCCTACTTGGGTGCAGTAACAATCAAAGCCCTTTGGAATTCTAAACATCGAGAGAACATTATTCACAAATAGAGAATGGTTTGTTTTTCCTTTAGGGATTACTCACACTTGGCATTGCCATCCAGCTGACCAATAATTCCAGGAGTGCGAAAAAAGATACGAATAGAGAGAGAGAGAGAGAGAAGAGAGAGAGAGCGGAAGATGGGACGAGAATTAACGAATCGTTAAACGAAAAAACGTAAAATAAACGATATCGTAAAGAACGAAAATGATTAAAAACCCAAGAGAAACGTAAAATCAAGCGAAATTATTGACGCCTGTAAATGACTTTGTATATAATTTATTAATATCATAATTAATTTATCAATAATCAATGTACAATAGATCCCCTACGGTTTTTTTTTTTTCTCATTTTCGAACATCATTCTCGTCTCCATTTTTCCCCGGTTGTCGTATAACACATACGCAATCGCGGGGGAAAGCATTCGTATCGATAACGGATAGAGTTAACAAGCACGTTATTTGATCGTTAAAAAAGTGGCACGAGAATTATTACGAACGAAATGTTTTTATTTTTTATGTATTTTTTATCCTAGCTGTAAAAAGGGAGGCTCCATCGTCATTTCTTCGTTTCGGTTATCATTTTTTTTTCTTCTTTTTCTTTTTAATAATTTACCACTTCTTGTCCCGAGCGAGTGGTGACCAATTTTTATACTACATATGCCACAGTCGCTCCGATATCTCGGCTTTGTCGTCGAAGATATTACATTTTTTTTTCTCTCTTTAATCGAAATTCGGCTCCTGTCCAGCTTTAAAACTCTGGCAGATTTAGCTCCACTAACCTGCTATTATTGGTTAGTTAAACGCGACGTTATTTAATTATCCTTCAAAAAATGTTATACATCGTATTAAATACGATGTACAGTGTGTTATTATAGCGCGAGTGCGAACCCTGTAACTTCTGGGTTTTTTTTTAAATAAAGGCAAATCATCTAATAACTTTACTAGGGAGAACATTAAATTATATATATATAATTTTAATATATTTATATATATATATATATAATTTTATGTTGACATTGTCGCGTGACTATCGATGAAGAAGACGATGAGACCGACGACGACGACGACGACGAAAACTATTCAAATTTTTAAAATAAAAGCCTGTCGATAAATCCTACGTTTTAAACGTAGAATTTATTTATCGCGAATCACTTCAAGTATCATTTCCGACTGTCTTTAGAACCTGAGCATCGAAGAATTAACAAATTCACGCTCGTACAATAACGACAAATAAATCACTGAATCGTTTAGTCTAACTCACAGCTATAACATATATAATAATAATAATAATAATAATAGTAATAATAATAATAATAATAATAATATTTGAGAATATTATAAACACTTCCCCCATGAAATAGAAATATATGCAAAAATATCAAACGTATAAAATAACGTCGATTGATATATATCAGAAATACATATAAAATATATTTCCGATATATCAGATATATTTTTCGCTTCCAATATTTCGTGTATATCCTGAAATTCTGAGATACCGAATTTTTCATAGGAAATATATCGAAGATGTATATATATATATATTTTCTTTTAAATATCTTGCATATACTTTATTTTTGTGGGGGCTTTTTTGTCGATATAAAAATGATTTCTAAAGATAAAACGCGACAAACGTACAATACGAATTTAGCCTTTTTTTCTGTACCATGTCCTTCTTTCTTTCTCCGTGATTTAAATATCAAATTTTTTGATATAGAAGTGAATTTTCGGGAAGCAGTTGTAAAAAAATAATTAATTATTTTGTTTTGTCTTGCGAACGGGCATATCTATATGGGGCATGCAAGTTATTTCAAGAGGCAAATTTTTCTGGGTGTTAGTTTTTCCTTTTTTTTTTTTAAATTTTTTCAAGTGCGTGATTTGTTTAGGTATCGTGTCCGTTCTAATGGTAACACAATTGAGCAGGAAAATCAATGAAGAATAAGACTCCTTTGTTGACATTCGTGGAGTTATATTACGATCGACGGGTGGTGATTATTACCCCGGTCCAAATATAAATATAAAACATGGATTTTTTGGTGGCTGCTCGAACGAGGAGCAATCGTTATTTTGTCGATTCACTCGAAAAGCTCTTTTTCCTGGTTTATTTTTGCGAAATTATGCAAAAGCCAGTTATGGGTGAAATCAACCAGTAAATTAAACGACAGTTTTTCAAATTTACTTTGATTAGCTTGATGTGGGAAGCTAATTTTGATTAAGGGAAATTTTCAACTCATTTTTATTTAATTTATCATTTTTTAAAATCAGCTATTGTTCGAAACGTCACAGTGAATGTGCTCTCTTAAAAGTACAAATTTAATACATTTTTTTCGGATTCTTCAATGGTGATACTTTATTTTATTTGCTTTGCAACAAAAAGGAAATTATATTTATAGTTATGATGAACGAGTGGTTACACTTTTAATTAATTCATCTACCGTTGACTTCACCCTATAATAGCTAAATATAATATTCGAGAGCAGTAAGACAAATATGAACATGAACCTTTTAGGGCTATCACAGGATGGTGAGCTTAACGCTGCTTCGCAATTATAAAAGTTGCATGCAATAGTATCAACTATTGTCTCTTTACATTTGGACCGTTTTTTTTACCTATCATGCAGTCAATTTTTTCGTGAAACAAACGGTCGGTGTTTTCGACTAAGACCTACAGATGGAAACATAAATCCGAAAGTAAATTATTTCGTCAATTCATCTAATATCTTTTCTGATTCGCTCTACGTTCTTTTTCATATAAAGAAAAAAACTTTTTTAAATGGTTATCGACTATGCACATTTGCACTTGGAAAACATGTACTTGAATGAAACAAAATAAATTATAATGTTTACCAAACAGTCTTTTAATTAATTTCAATGATCTTTTTAAAGCAGCAATTTTAAATGATCATTTAATGAAGTCGTTCTCTTTGTTATATGTAAATTTGCATTTTTTTTTAAGCGAATAAACATTTATTTGATGTAAAAAAAAATTATTTCTTTTTCTTTCTCTCGGTGTGTGCAAGTGAATGGAAATAAAAAAAAAATGTGGAGACCGAGGAGTTGAGTGATGGTGATGTATGAAACCTCGGTGATGTGTGAACGAGATATATATATATTATATTGGGTGATTTTTGAAGAATAAGTCACATATGTGCGCAATAGTTGGAGCACGATAAAGAATATCGTGACGAAAAAATGGCAGTGTGATTTGTAATAATGAATAGGGTCGCTACGCAATGGTTCACAGGTGATATTATAACAGTCAGATATAATATAGTCAATCAATTAATCGATGTATAGAGATGCGGGAAGCTGCAGAGTACCACACAACACAGGAGAGATAAAGAGGTATTAGAGAAATAACAGCTATAATATTATGTAGTGTTGGTGATAGAAAAAAAAAGAAGAAAACACGTCTAGACGCACTAGAATTGACGGTTAAACATTTAAGAATCAAACACGAGATACAAAGTAGAATGAAGAGATGGGTCTAGAGCTACTACGCTAACTAGACGAGCGGGGGGAGGGGGCGGTTGATAATGAGATAAATTAAAATTCGATCTTTATATTTTTTTTTCCTTATTAATTATACTCTCATGTGATACACAGAAAGGCAACTCCAGAGTTACTTTGACATACTTCTTCATTACTTATTCCATGATTTATTTACTATTTGGGATGAGATCGGCGAATTACCTTTTTGACGTCTCTCAATTTGAATAGTGACTCTCATTTTTCTTTTTTTAGGAGCAATTTCTTTTTCTTTACTATTGTTTTTTGGCAATATTTTCCGAAAAAAGATTAAGTCCCTCTCGGTGGAATTTTGATGTGGAGAAAAGTGAGACATCAAAATTCTTGGATGTTGATTGGAGATAAAAAACTTTTGTTTTTTTTCACTGTTTATTTCATTTTTTTCTGCTAACCGAGCTCTCCGACCCAAGAAATTATGTCCTGATGTTTGAAAGTGTTTAATTGTGTCAGATTTGGTGAAATTATATTGTTTGAAACTTAGTTTGAATCAATTAGTTTTAAATTTTGAATTTTTGAAAATTAATTTATTCAAACAAAATTAATTTTCAAAAATTCTAAATTTAAAATTAATTCATTCAAACAAAATTCCGGATTCAAACAAGAGTCCGGACAACGTGGAGAGTCACATTTATTTACTATTCATTTTTGGTTATAAAAGCGATTTGCTTGTTTCAACTTTTTTTTCCCCAATTCAGAACATTTATTCTGCATTAAGATTAACTTCTAAAAATGGCAAAATGCAAAAGCAAACAATTGATACTTGAAACTTTACTCATTATAGTAACTTTAAAAAATTTCAATAAAAAACTTTTGAAAAAAGTGGCCAAAATTTTTTTTTAAGTTAATAATAAATAAATCATGGTTTGAGTGAACAAAAATTGCGTATTTCATAGTTACTTAGTAGGTGCCCGAAATCTCGGCTCATGTGTATCAAACGACTTATTGAATCCGAAGAAAAATATAAATTTGTTCTATATTCACAATTGAATACACTTTGGATCACGTAAGACTCATTGTAATAGAATCAGATATAAATGCCTATGCTTCTTAGTTGTAACAATACATTTCGATTAAAATGCTATTTTCAACAGTTTTATAGTATAAAACGAGAATATTCGAGGGTGCAAAATGTGTTTAAAAAAGCTACGTATATCTTTAGAAAATTCGATAATGTAGACAGTCGAAGGTTTTCTTTTTTTTTTCATTTTTGTTCAACGTTTCAGTAGAGTAATATCAAATATCTGGGTTTACTTTGAATAACGAAAAAGTTCAGAATTGTTCATCGTTCCTTTTGTGTAGTGTTAGAAAATCGAGATGATTCGAATTTTTAAAAATATAGGTATAAACGTTTTTGGGCGAATGTGAAGAATGAAAAAGAAGTAAAAGTTTGAACAAAAAAAAGCGAGCGAGAAACGGTGATTGAGTGAAAGTAGATTAATAAGACACTGGGAGCTTGGCGATCGGAAGTATCCCGACAATTTTAACTAGGATTCATTAATTTTTGCGTTAAACAAAAACGCCTCGGTAAATGCTAAAAAGTTGCCTCGTTAAATGGCAGTTGTTCCTCTCGCTCGGCTCGATTTGAGCTAAACTAAAGAGTGACAGGCAAATAAATAGATGGTCAGTGGAAAAATAGTTAGATGTTCCATGACAACTAAATAAATCATGGTAGAGTCCTTGAAGAATGTTTGAGGTCCTCTGAACCATTTACAAGATAATGTAAAATTGATCGATCAAGTAATCTAACATCGTCAATTCGTATCGAAGAGATATTTTGCTTTTTTTTTTTTAGAGTTCTTATGCAATTAACTTTTTCAGTTCTCCATGTCGTGATACGTGGTACTCGGCTCTTTTGACACACGTTCGCTTTTTTGCGAATCATTGTTTCTCTCGTTATCGTTTTCTTTTGTTGTGTTTTTGTTTACAATTTCTCTGCTGCGTTTTATCACGATTTAGTCCACGCTAGATGAACGCCTCATTCTGGATAGGCTGGTAAGAATCGATTGGTCAGGGTGCGTGGCGTTGCGTGAACCATTACGTTACGCACCTGGTTGACCCGAAACGGCACGTGCCAAGCCGGCGAGTTCACATACCCGTTCGAGTAGCCCCAACGGTTGTAATCACCACCTGTCAAAATGTACTTGATTTTCATGAAAATGTCTTGTGTACCGTTTTTTTTTATTGGCAATCAAATTCAGCCACGAATGAATATCGCGCACGCGTTAACAAGAGTGCGCTTCACTAAAAATATTCAGTCATTCTTTAAATAGAAGACACACGCATATAGTCTCTGAATTCTAACTCCAAGATATTATGTGCATTTTTTGTTTTATATTTTTAAACGTAATATTTGGTAAACTTTTGTTTAAAAAAGAAATCTCATTAATTTAACATTATATTCTACGTGAAAAAAAGAGAAAAAATGATTCCATTGAGTAACGAAAATTGGAAGAATTGTCAATCAACAAAAAGAGTAAAATAATTGTACAGACTAGCATAATTATTTATATAATAATAATTATAAATTAATTTTAGAATTATTATTTATATCACAATAATTATTTAAAAAATCCTAACTGTACCTGAGACTCTTTTCTAGTCTCCACAATTATTTTACTCTCTTTTGTAATTCTCAATCGAGGGTTTTTAATTCAATTTGAATTGTTTTTAAAATATTTTTTTACTTCTTATTAAGAGTTGGAAGTTTGACTTTATGTGCAAAAAAATTCCTTGTGGAGCAACTTCCGTTTAATTGGTGCGAAAGATCTTTGAATGGAAATTTGTATACACTATCTTGGAGTTGTAATCCGAATGGAGATCCATGAGTGTTTCGTTTATTTATAGAATGACCCATAATAGAGATATGTGTTGCAAAAAAATTTTCTTTTTTTCCCCAAACCAATAAAAATTGTTCAATGGGCGTCGTGTTTGAGATTTGTGCGAAATTTTTCATTGAGCTAATGTCGTCATGATAAATCGTCATCGAAATCCTATTGATATTATTTTATATTATTAAATCGACAAGTTAGCAGTAAAGGGGAAAAAACCAAATCAACGGCGTTTTTTCAAGTGATAAATCTACCAATACCTTGTTCCCTAATTGCAAATGTTATGAATTTTACAATTTATATTTATCTAATATATATATATATATATTTGTATATTGTATATGTAGAAGGAGTGAGGGACAGAGGTTTGAGGGCCTGAGGAGCTTTGGTTATATTAACGATATTATTCATCATATGAAATATATCAATATCAGTCGTTTACCAATACGAAAACAGCCGAATAATCGTTAATTAATTTGAAAAAAAAAAAAAAGAACAAAAACTCTTGTATCGATTATTCGTGAGATTTTTTTTCGTGTTTATCTCTCATTCAAGCAAGCCTTCGATTTTATTTAATGCCAACGCGAAAAATGTTCTACCTTTGTGGGAAGACAGAGAAGTGTGGAAAAATTAAAAGTTTCTCAGGACAATTTCTCGTCCACGGCTAATTGGGCTCTTCTGATTTAATCTGAATATTTGTATGATCCAGAAAGAACAGATAATTGTAAAAAAAAAAAAAAATCATCACAGCAGAAAGTGCTGGGAAAAAAATTAGTATTTTCAAGTAGCCACCACAAGCCATGATACAAGAAGTTCCTGAATTCAATGATACAGTGCGTAATTGTGCTATGATATCGGGTTTCTGCAGACAATGCACGGATGCAAAAAATAAAAAAAAATAAAAGAATTACTGTATCAGTAATTGTCACCAAAACTCATGATGTAATATTTTTTGTTTAACGAGAGGTGTGCGTGGTACGAATGGGTCACTAATGTTAACGTTGGGAGTTTAGGGCTATTAGTAGTAATAGTTAATAGTAATAGTAGTAGTAGTATAGTAGTAGTAGTTAACCGCATGCCGAAACGATAAATTCAATGTCGATACATCACATATTAAACTAACACACAGGTCATCACTCGACCCTAAACAGAGTTAACGATATATCGCAGCAACAGTTTTAACAACTAAATCGTCATTCAATCGCTCGGTATTCGATTAATCCAACCTAATAAATTCCGACTATGCAGAACAAAGCTTTCCTTTGCCTTCTGTTATTTTTCTTTAGTTTTCTCTTTTTTTCTTTGCTCATTCTTAGGGAGAAAAAAAAAGTGCTCGGACTTTTTTCGATAATCATAAGCGCCCAAATTCAATTGAATTACGGGTATGTGTGCGAGAACAGCGAGAAGAGTCTAACTGCCATCTTTTATCGGTACTCAACCACTCGTGCGTATTTTTTTTGACAAAATTTATATATGTCGTTAAAAAACATGTGTTAATAGCATTACTATTTGTAACGCACCGTGGGCGTAAAATCAATCATTGCCCATTTATCGACTTTTCGTTTTTTTTTTTTTGAGCCACCACATACTGGTAGAACTCGAATGATAAACTATAACACACCTACTGCCCCCCACCGAGCACTGATAACGGTGATAATAATGATAATAAATATTTCGAGTTATGCCGAATACGTACAGCTGCTGAAATAAGTTAAGCACAGCGTGTTTTTTTTTATTCCCTAACACACGATTATTTATACACGTATAACATTGGAAGTGCCTTCATTCCATCACTGTTAATAAAATATTCCGATAATTAATGTATATAAAAAGCATTTATGCATGAAGTGCGTAAATTAATTTTAATATACAAGAATAAAGAAATATTTAAGTACTTTTATGTTAAACAAGAGATTTTTAACGTGTTTAGTAATGTCGCTCATCAATATTACATAATACTTGTAATTTTTTTTTAAATTTAATATTCCAGCTTATGCATAAATGCTTGTCATGCGTTAGAGGTTGGAATACTTCAAAGCACTGGCCGAATCAGAGTAAAATATTTATAATCTTTTCCATAAGGTTGTATGCATTAAATTGCAACAATGAAACGCCATTAAAAAAGAAAAAAATTTGACAAGAATTTACGTCTTCGGAAATTATTATTAACCAATCAATGTTTAATTTAATTGAACGAGTGGAACATAAATATCTGCGCTTTACTGTCTATCGCTTAGGTATGCCGGTGCATTTTAGTGACTATAAATATGGGCAAATAATGTATGTTCTTGGGTTGCACTCGTACAACTCTTGTCGGAAGATTACGGTACTCATATTTTTGTTTATTACTGTTAATGAAAAACTTGACTCTCCGGAGTTTTACTCATTAATTTACTTTATAGTTCGCTCTTTCGTTCCTGTATTTCTTATTTTTCTTCTTTTTGTAATCATATCTGAGCTTTCGATGACGATGATTTCTCTACTCACTGAAATGTAATAATAACTAAATAAATAAATAAATAAATAAATAAATAAATAAATAAACAAACAAACAAATAAATAAATAAATAAATATTTTTCTAAGTAATCCCTTCACTGCGTTTCAATGAATCTATAAAACTTTGTGAAAACGATATTAAAATATCTATCACTGCTTTGACCAGTACGAAATCGTTACCTGCTTTATTAATTTTCATAAGAAATATTTTTACAGTGCATCGTGGATCGAATGAATGACCTGCGATCGCCTTGAAAATCGTCAGAGTACGCGATTTATTTATTTATTTGTTTTTTTTTTCAAACACTAACCTCGGCCTTTCTTTACCATCTCATCATCATCATATCTGTTGCTATATATTTATCGTTGTTAACAATGTTTGAAACAATTGTTCAACGACGAATCGAGTTTATTGCATAATTGTATTTATAGCACTACACCGGATAGTTTAACTAATGCTTGTGGGATGCGACAGAGGTGCGTGGATAAAATCTGTCTACGAACAATGAATATATGAAATGGATTCTAAACTTTTGAATAATTCTCGAGACTATTATAGAGATGAGATCATCTTCGATTGAGGATCATCACCTGACCAGCACTTTTTTTTTTCTTTTTTGTGTCAATTATCTGTTAATATTAATCGAGCTTCTTTTTTTCTTCTTCTTCTTCTTCTATTTCATCTGAACGTAAGAGACTTTCGGTGTCGATTGGGAAGACATGAAGAGGAATGGCTTGGCGTGCTTATTTGCACACACCAATAGTCTCAAATCCACTCGAATCGAAATGTAGAGAAGAACGTGAGTAACCAGCATCGGTTGTCAATCACTTGGGTTTTGATACTTGGTCGAAAAGACATTACCGATATATATATATAGCACGTCTCTCGACATACGAAACGAGAAATTTAACTTCAATTCACTTTCGTTGGTGTATCAGACGGAAAGTGTGATTATTAAAAAAATCTAGGCACAATTTAATCTTAAACGAATGGGAGACTCCTCTTTTTCAGGTGAAACGATACAATGTTGGCTTCACTTTAAAAAAATGCAATTAGTATTTTCTCAAATTTTTTTCCTAAATTGTTAAAAAGAAATAAAAAATCCTTGTTGATTAAAACTTTTTTTCTTGAACGCAGAACAAGACAAAGTAAACGACGCTTAATGTGTTTTTTTTTTTTTTCTAAATTCTGCAAACCTGTAAATGTTTGTAAAATTTGATTAAAAAAAAGCAGGTTCTTATTAATTTTGTGCACTGATTTCATATCGGATTAACGAAGCCTAACAATATTTTCCACTGCGTCTGAAGCTTTGCGTTGAAATTAAAATGTCCTTTACCGATTTATTTTAGAAGCCGTGTATCCCGTATTTAGAAGTCTCTTGTATCGTTTCACCTACTTGAATTACTTCGTGGATTGGATGATACGAAATACCGGAATTATGATTTTCCGTAGGTTTCCTCGACGTTTACATTTGATTGATGCCAACGGCCTCGCCCAAAGCTCGTGGGGAAAAGTATGATAATTACAAATATACGATAATCTTTCAAGTCAGCGCGAAATTGCTGTATTTTTTCCCGACTTTAATGAGGAAAAAAAAAACAAAACAAAAGTTCACCTCATCAAATCAACTATACAAACGCTACGTTAAATATG
Source organism: Perithous albicinctus (assembly GCA_964016905.1). Taxonomy (NCBI): domain Eukaryota; kingdom Metazoa; phylum Arthropoda; class Insecta; order Hymenoptera; family Ichneumonidae; genus Perithous; species Perithous albicinctus. Next base: position 17,207,394 of record OZ024688.1, read on the forward strand.
CACTCATTGCACCCGTTTTGAGGTACTCGCGAACGAGTATATATTCTATTGCAATTCCACACAATCGTCAACGTAAAATTTGGTTTAAACCGTTTAGTAAACCTACATTGAGCAACTTTGTCCTCCCTTTTATTATTATTATTATTTTTTTTTTTTTTTCATTTTATTCTTTTATTTTTCCAAATGCGATACCAAACTAAACCGTGGAAAATCATATGTTTATCGGTACACTATCGTCGCCCAATCGGGATAGGGTAATCGAACCGAAATAACAAACGCTCGTGCGTTTTTCTTCCGGTGTTTGTTATTATTTTATTTTATTTTTTTGTTCTCGCGATGATTGTCATCCTCGTAAACTCAACAGATACGATCAAATCGCCCGAATAATTCCCTACATTCCTCAATTACGCTAAACCGCTAATCGATAAATACACTTAATCGTTAATTACTCTTAGAACTCGGATCCTATGTAAGTTTATTTAAAGCCTAGAGCAATACTTTGTTTAACTCGTATTACAGTTAATATTAATTAAACATGAGGTTACGCTCGCCTCTTGCTGCTTCGATTTCCTTTCTTTTTTTTTTCCTCCACTCTCAATCGTCATTCTATCCATTCAAATGAATTGTAAAAATTGTTTTTTTTTTCCGTATATTATGAATACTACCGAGATCTCTGACTAATGCCGTGACTAACGCGTTAAATGCATTTTATATGTATATTGTGGGAATACTATGTTTATAAGTCAGACTCCATAAACAGACAATAACAAACATTCGACTTTGTAGCTAAACCGATACCCCTTATTAGTTTTATTTTCGCGGATCATTTTTGATCATTACGTCAGTGAGTATTACTGTGGTTTTATTTTTATCTTTCCTTTTATTTTGTCTTTAGCTTTTTAATCGCTCCGTCGTGGTTGCAGCAATTGCTGCATGACACGAACGAATTCATGGATAATTTAGCCACATGATAATTTATCCTTTCGGATCATCCTTCATTTATATCTCCCATGTACAGAAAAACGTGGCGTAAAAACACCTCCGAATTTTTCGAGATACACGTGAATACAAGTTTCAGATATTATCGACGCTTTCGATGGCAATTTCGAATCGTAAATAGTATATTCTTTTGACTAGATTATTAAACGTATCACGTTGAACATAGCTAGCGACTTTTTTTTTGTTACTTTATTTTATTTTTCTTCATTTTTATCAAGCTCGCTAGTTCGACGATTGCTTTGCTCTATTGACGTTCGTCGTTGTGTTTTCAGTCTCGGAAAAAGGTCGCTTTGAGCTTAACCAATTCCTGGCTAGTCGGCATATTCTCTACGAATTGCCGTGATTAAAGGCTACAACACACTCCACCGGACATTTAATCCGGGATCCAATATTTAGGATACGAGTGGATAAATGCCGGATAAATAATACATTGGTATACCAATTGACTCGATTGATGTTTTTAAGGGGACGCGTATCAGCCAGAAAAAAAAAATTGTTTTCAGAGAGTTATATTTTTTGTATTTCAGTCAACCGATAAATATGAAATTTATCTATCATTCAACGACTGAAAGAAAATTTTCTTTTTTTGTGTCGGTGTTAAAATCAATTTGGTCATCCAACTTCCTTTTAAACTAGATATAGGCTTTTTCAACTCTGCGCGTGATTCAGAATTAACCACTCTACGGGTTTCACTTTGTGGTGTCTGACTTTTTACTTCCGACTCAATGGTGAAAAAAATGTTCTACGTCGTTTTTTTTTAAATCACGGCTGCGATTGTACTTGGGGCATTGTTCAAAGGATAGTTAAATTTTATATTTGTCGCTTGACTGGAATTAACAAATATAACTCTCTGAAAATCTTTTTTTTTTGTTCTGACTAACCGAGCTCCTTAATGACAATACGTTCGAGCGCCTCAGCGCTTCTGATGTTTCCCACTTGAATTCCCTGGCAATGTATTTTTTTCATGTCGTGACGGCGTTTGTATCTCATCGTCATCAGCGACATCGATACTGAGTTCAGGTAGCAAAGGCGGTGGTAAACTTGTGACATCGAAGCTTGAATCGGTACTTGAAACAATATGACCGTCGCGTACTTCAAGATCAACCGCTACGCGATGACGTCTTTTAGCATTTTGTTGTCTCTTTCGTCTGTAGGCACGTTGACCTCTATCAGGTGTATGACCCGGGCTATCCATACTCGACGAAGTATCACCCTCGCTCTGCGGACTTCTGCACGACGAATATCCCATAGTTTTCGTTCTTATTTGAGCTCTTACTTGCATAGGTGGACTTGAGGTTGTTGATTCGCCGCTCAAGCTCGTAGTCGAGTAATAAGGCGTGGATTTGGCTCTTGTTGGAACGACAACCGGCCTCTCGGTTGATCTTGTTGTGTAACGAATATCCTGACTAGGCTCAGAGAAGCCTCGATCAAATCTGTGAGGTGAACGATGCTGCGAACTGCTTTCAAGCTCACCAGCTGCACTTCTGTTATGCTCATCGAAAGACCATTCTTCATCAGCGGCAGAACGTACTCTTGAAGCAAGATCGGCGTATCTCTCGTGCATATCTTCCGAACTATCGCCAGGACTGACTTTCATTCGCACTTGATCACCGCTTGAATATTTCATCGCAGGCACATTATCGTAAAGTTGATCTTCTTCGTCTTCTTCCGGTATTGGACCGGGAATATTCGCCAGTGGACCGTAATCATCGAGATCCTCTTCAACAGTCTCGTCGTATTCGTTTTTGAAGGTTATACGAGGAGGCGAGATATCGGTATAAACGGCGATAGCACTTTGATCACCTCCTCCTCCTCCTCCACCTCCTCCATCGTCAAAGCGACGTCGATGCTCGTCAAATTGGCTCTCAACAAATTTTCTCGCCTCATCGAACTCATCCATAGGTTCATTTTCATCATCTACCGCCTCGTCGTAAATTCCACCTGGTGGCATTACATCATCGTCGTCATCATTATCAGCTTCATCTACGTCGTCACCGTTATTTTCTCTACAACCTTCAATGCCACGCGATTGAGGTGAACCTCCGATATGCTGACACTTTGAATTTGGCCTCATACTCGTTACACTTTTGTCAGAGGTTGTTGTATCGCTTTGGCTCTTTTCCGTCGCTACTGCGGAATAATACTGTTGCGGTATAACAGTCGTACTACCGGACCAATCTGATATAGAGGCACCCAATTCCGCTAGTGAATTGTCATCGGATTTTGTTCCAGAGTATTGACAAAATTGTCGTACTGTATTATTCGAGCTTGACCATTCGGACATTGATAAACCCATCGATGTGTCCTCGCTGTGTGAAGAACCGGTTATGTATGAATTTGATTTTGGCTTTACAGCAATTTTCACGGTACCATCTATCGTTGTAGCCGATGCCGAGCTCTGTCCGTCTTCCATTAGCGTTGAATGTAAATCATCGTGTAACGTACGATTTTCGTCGCTCGAATCGCTATCATCGTGAGCACAACCTGGTGTATTGTCGGTGCTATCGGTAACGGTAACTCTGACAGCTTCCTCGGGTTTGATTTCCATATAAAATGTCTCAACGTGACTGACAAGCGGAGTATCGAATAATGGCGAACTCGGCGGCGAAGGCCAATCCTCCGAGGCTTGTAACTGTAACCTCGATTTTCTCGCTCTTGGCGATTTTGTTTCGTCATCTTGAGCGGCAAAACCATCAATTGGAATGTCCGGCAATTCGGAGGACGTTCGGCGATCGTCGGAAACCGAGGGAAGTGCAGTTCCCGAGGGTGGATCTGAGGAGAGGGATGGTTGATGATCGCTTGATATTAGCGATTCGTCATCGAGACTCGGTGATCGTGAACTCGGCTTAAAAGAATCCTCGAGATCGCTTTTGTCTTGTTCCGACGTAGTCGAACGTTCGGATATTCGTGACAGTGTACGTGACAATGCAAATGCACCGTAATTAGCGATCACGTCGGGATTTATCGGATAAGCGAGACCTGTTGGAAAATCTAAATCTTCCTGAAAACTATCCTCATTCGGACCATTACTGTCTTCCGACTGTGACTGATGATGATTATTGTCATCTTGTGGCATCCAGCCGTCGTCCAAACTCGAACTACCGGAACTTTCGAGGGGAAATGGTTTCCAAGTGGAACTAAGCTCTGGTGCACGAGGCGGTGGTTGTGATCCACTGTAACTACTTTCTTCCTCGAGAGAACCTTCTTTACGAGCTTCTTTTATCATTGCGATTTCTCTACGATCGAATATTGGTTGTATCTGACCGATACCAAGTGGTCGAGCGATCGAGCACGAACTCGAGTCGGGATCCTCACGATCTGGAGTCCAAGTGTTTGTTTCTTCGCTACGCGAGCGTTCAGTGCTTAATCGGTATTTTCGATCGATCGATAGTCTGTTATTTTCATCGTCGTATTTGCGTTCTTTTTCCGGTGGCTCGTCCTCCGGTAGCTCTTCAGCAGCTTCCTCATCTTCTTTTCTCATTTCAAGATATTCCGGCGTCAATTCAACTTCAACGAGTGTTTTTTCGTCCATTTTATCGACGCCATAATCAGGCGACGAAAGATCGCTGTCAGCCTGTAGCTGTATTTGCGCTTGATCGTTATGATCGAGAGCGTCCAAAGTATCTTCGCTAGTATCGCCAGAGTCTAATCTAGGTTTCTCCACTTGTTTAGCTTGAAATATTGCTTGCTCGAGAATTTCATCTTGTATTTCGTCGCTCTGAGGCGCCTCAGCGTCCGAACACTCTTCGATCGATATTTGAATTGGCGATTTCACCATATCGGGAGTATCGTCTGAATCAAAATATCCGAATTCGGCTGTGGGAGTCTCGATTATTTCTTCGACGATCGAGACAGTTACGTTTGGAACTTCTTCCCTATCGGTGGTTACTCTAGTAGAGGGAATTAAATCGTTAACAGAAGGAACTGTTTCTGCAGATTCAATCTTGTCATTGAAATCACGTTTTTCCCCGTCGGAACTATCGGTTCCACTAGAAATTTCCGTTTTCGATCTATCCGAATCTTTCGATTTCGAGGTTTCAACGCTCGATCTACAGTTATCCTTTGATCTACTCGAGAGCGGACTTTTGCCTGACAAATCACTGCCACCCGGCCAACTCTTAAGATCCGCACTTGTGTCTTGATGTAAATCAGTTTCGGCGCCAGATTCTACCGAGCTTTGATCGATGAATCTCGTGGCACCTTCGATCTTTGGACCGGTACTTTCAACGAGCTCTTTGTGCACCACACGACCGGCTGATTGCAACAGTGCGTCGTGTTCGTATGGAATCAAATCGGGACACGTTGTAATCTCTTGACATTCGGTCAATGGCGATTCTAAATATTGTGCCGAAGTCTCGGTCATTGACAGTGAGTCAGTAAAAATTTCCGGTACAGTTGTGTGATCGGTACTTTCCGATCTGTGATTCGGCGAGGCTTCCATTTGTATTGATTGTTGTTTCAAGACGTTATTCGTATCGGCGTTATCGACCGAATCGTTTTCCTGACCTTCGGACTCTTCGAGTGTATCTACCGTGTCGTCTTTGCTTGAAAAAGCATTTGTAGGAGGTAATTTGTGGACACTGATTATCGGTGCATCCAAAGATTTGGCTCTTCTTTGTGATGTCGGCGATAGAGTTGCCGCTCCTTGACGCTGAAGTGGTCCAATCGCGCTACCTTCCGAAAGACCGAGCCGCGCACGTGCAAAAAGTACGGAACTCTGTCCTGGCTTTCTCGCAGATTGCGGAGATTTAGCTGCTGTTGGCGACTTATCCTCTTTAATTTCGTGCGCCTGTGATTCAGCTTTTGTTAGAGCGCGTTCGCCACTTTCTCTCGTTACGTTCGATGATTTTTTCACGCTACTAGGCCCTTTTACCACAAGCACAACAGGCTCTGAGACTCTTTCCTCTTGCACAGTTGGAGCTGCAGTTTTTGTTAATCCCTTCGACGGCGAGTGTTTCGGTGTAATGACACTTTTAACGACATCTGGCTTAGTCGTATCAGACTTAAGCTTGCTTGTTTTCTTCGGCGATACTTTGTCGACAGATTCGCGTTCCGTGCTTCCTAGACTCTTTGATATACCGAGTGATTTTGGTCTTTGCTTTTCGTTTTTCATACCTGCCGCACCTTTTATCATATCGTCATCGACTGACGCTGATTTGGCACGAGGCTTTTTTGGATCATCCTTTTCCTCTCTTGATCCTGAGAATGATCTATCGGGCAATCTCGTGACTGACTTTGATCTACCCTTTTGCACAATACTTACCTCCGGCACAACGTCAGTTGAATCAATTATTATTATTTCCTGTGGCATTTCACCGAGTTTCAATTTCGATTTGTCGATTTTCGAACTTGCCGGTGATATACGGGATTCTTTTGAAGCGCTCTTTTTCAACGGTGGTTTGTCACCCTCGAGGGATTTCGATTGTTTCTTAAAATCTTTCTTAGTGTCGGATCTGGCTTTCTTTGCGCGCTTTGGCGAAACATCCTGTGGAGCAAATGATTTATTCTCGACTTCCGGTGATAGTAGTGTGTCGATCGGAGCTTTTTCCTCAGCTAGTGATAACGATTTTGATCTTAGTGGTTCCGCATGTGGTCTCAACATGTATGGATTAAAGTCAGGTACTTTAAGACTGTCCAACTCCAGAGCAGGTTTTACGGGTACCTCGTCAAGCGGTAGATCAGCGACAGGGTCGACAAAATCATCGTATCCCGTGTCAATGATTCTTGGTCGCGATACTTTTGTCGGTGAATTTTTATTTATCTCCGAGAATCGTGATTCTATGCGATCCAAAATACGCTTTGTCTTTTCCGGAATACTCGGCTTTTCCAGAGTCTTGGATTTATCGATAGTCTTTGAAGACTCTGTAGATGATTTGGGCTTCGAAGTGGCAGTTGAATGAGGTGGGATTTCTGATTTTTTAGCAGCCTCGTTTAAACTGCTCATCTTTACCGTGCTCGTCGACTGTTCGGCCAATTTAATCGTTAAATTTTCTTTCGAAGGTACGGCCGGTTTAGACGGCAATTCTTGCTTTTCGGTAGAAATATTCGTTCGTTTTTCCATTGAGCTCACTCTAATTGGCAACGGTGGCTTTTCTCTAGTGACTATTTTCACTGGTATCTCAGGAAGTGGTATTTTTTCAATGCTATCCTGTTTCTCGAGACCATCGTCGGGAACCTTGAGTTTCTCGCTACCGCGACGTTCCAGCTCTTTCTTTATCTCCATGCCAACGACATCAGCGAGATTTAAAGCGATTTTCGATTTACACGGTGATCTGTCGGAGCCAGAACCACGTGAGCTCGAATCCGGTGATCTTGACTTTTCTATCACAGAGACAATAGTCACGCTTGGATCAGTTGGCGAAATTTTCGGTGATCTCTTCTCAATCACCGATATTATCGTGACATTAGCTTCGGTTGGCGATAATTTCAAAGACTTTCTCTCCAAACTCATTGATTTTGTGCACGTTTTATTGTCAGCTGTAACTACAGCTGCGACATTTTTATAACGATCGAGAGAAGTAGTTTTCGTTGGTGATTTATCGCGAGCTGCGTGCTTAATCGTCGTAGAATCGCCACCGGCGCTGCTGCTACTGCTACTGCTTTCTTTTGGCGACAGATGACTGGATATACTTTCGTGTTCCGTAGGTGATAATTTTGCACTTGGGCTCTTATTACCCTTCGTTTTTTCCGACGTTTTGGGCTTATCGGGACTTATCAAAATACTCTTCGGTTTATCAACGGCAATTGCTTTTGTCGCTGACAAATCGATGCACGACAGATCGGTAACCATCTTAAGCGGTAACTTCGGTAAATCTTTCGTCTTTTTGTTTGTTCTTGTACCGCTGTCAGATTCAGATTTCTCATCGGAAGCCGTACCATTCATAACATGACGTTTGTGAAGCGTGTAAGGAATATCGGAATTAGCTTTGCGATTCGATGTACCATCGGAAAATGGATCTTCATCGCCCGAATCCGCAGGTGTAAGATCAATCGATTTTTGATGCATAAGCATATGACGTTTGCTGTTAGAACCAATCCTCTGCCTGCCAGGATTTGGATCGCTTTTTGTGCGTTCAACTGGAATATGTCCAGGTAAAACACTATCGTCAAATCCGACAACAACTCCACCAATGATTTTCGGCTCGTACTCTGTAAACACAGATTTAACTTTGATGGTGTCTCTCTCATTGGGAACACCGATAATCGTTTCCGTTCGCGTGTCCATCGATAATTTTGACTGTCTCTCGCGTTCTCGTCTCTCATCGTCTTTTCTAGCTCTTTCAAGACTCTTCCAATCGTCTCTTTCACGCGGCTTTTCTTCAGATCTTCCTCTTTCACCTCGATTCTTCACTTTTCTCGATTCCCTGTGATCAACTTTCTCTGTAATTGGCCTCGATTCAACAGCCTCACGATCGAGACACTCGAGACTGCGTCTTTCCCTAGAATCCAATCGTTCGATACTTTTGCGCTCTCGTGAATCCAATTTACTCAAACTTCGACGATCAGCTCTATCACGACGATCATAAGTTTTCTCCATTGATTCGCGATGCTCGAGTGAACTGAGACGCTCAATTGTACGTGGATCAAAGTCAAAAGTTGGCCGACTACTTTCACGCAAATCAAGTTTATCAACGCTCTTACCACGAGGACTGGGACGATCGCGTGGGCTTTTGTTACCCGAATCAAATCGTTCGAGTGTGTGACGTTGATCATAATCAACAGTGCTGCTAAATCTTCCAGGACTTTTGCGTGATTCACGAGAATCGAGTCTCTCCATACTACGTTCTCTTCGTTCGCGAACTTCGTGATAACGCGAGGCGTTTCTTTCCTTCGGACTGCGATCAAGATTTTCCATGCTTTTTCGTAATTCACGCGAATCGAGACGCTCGACGCTCTTAACGCGTTCTTTATGATCATGACGACGAGCAGAGCTCTCATTATTTCGTTCTCTCGAATCGAGTCTTTCGATACTTCTACGAAATTCACGCGAATCTTGACGATCAACGCTCGCGCGTGAATGAGACTCGTGAAAATCTAGACGTTCCATACTTCGTCGTTGACGCGAATCTGTACGACCGAACGATCTTCTCTCTCGTGAATCAGCTTTTTCGATTCTTCTAGCTTCGCGAGAATTTTCCCTCTCGACTCTCTTACGTTCTTCGCGCTCGAGACTCTTGCGTTCTTTCTCGTGGATTTTCGCGGTTTTGTCTACTTTGAAATCAGCGTCACGGCATCTTTTATCACCGGAGACGTAAGCTCTGCCGAGACTACCGGTTTCTACGTAAACACGCGGTGGATGATCCTCCAGACTGGCTATACTACGAGCTCTAACAGTTCTACATCTAGCTGGTTCTAAAATTGTTTTATTCGGATCAACGGGACTGAGATCGTCGTCGATACGGGATTTTGGTCTCATTATACCTTCGTCTCGAAGAACCTCCGAATCAACGTGAGTTATCTTGTGTTTGGGTTTTAAATTCTTAAGTTCATTGAGAACGGTAAGTTTTTGCTTTTGTACCTGAATAATCATCGGATCTTTTCTAGCTGAATCCTGATGCGGAAGTGGTGGTTTACCAGACTGATCGAATGAATTCGCATGTCTAGTCTCAAATTTACGTTCTATTTGCGTACTGCTACGCTGTATTCTTGACTCGGTTACGATTAATTCATTATCCAAAGTTTTATCCACGGCTGAGTACCGATCGATGGACTTAGTTTTAGTGGCAACATTCTTAAGATCAGCGAGCACGGATTTGAATAATTGCTTATCCGACGATTTAACAGATCGATGCTTTACGAATGAATCAGTCTCAGAGTCCATTTGGAACATCTCATGCTCAATTCCTTCGTCGCTATTGTCCGATAACGCTTCATTTTCTTCGCGCGGACTCGAATAAGATTCGGGATATTCAAATTCGTGCTCGCGTTCAAGTAATTCGTAAGAATCGTGGGACAAATCGTCGTGTGACAAATCACCAGCAGGTCCGGATTCCTCGTGGCCCGATTCTGTCGATAGCGACGAGGTACCCGGATACGAGCTACTGTAAACACGTTCCGGCACTGAATCATGATCGAGTGATGGTAATTTTGAGCTTGCCGCGCTGTAAGAACGATTGCTCTCGTCGTAACGCGTGACAGGATTATCAAGCTCGCCCTGCGATGGCAATTGAAATGTCGTCGCGAGACAAGATTCGCCGGTTAACGGCGGTTTCTCGTCGCGCGGACGAGCTTTGCCCGAATCCTCGAAACTAGATGCATATAATTCGCGACAACTCGCGGAACGTTGCCAAGGATGTCTGGGCATAGGTCGCGGCGGCGGGAATTCAGGAGGACTGCTGTTAGAGGGGCTGATACGACCTGCTGACGAGATCCGATGCTGTTGTTGTTGACTCATAGCAAACTGCTGCTGATGCTGGTGTAATTGACGATGTACCGGATGTGCCTGGTTGGGGGTAGCCGGCGAATGTACGTCTATAGAGGTGAGCGTCCGAAAGGACATAGCTGTGTCGTCGCGACGATGACTCGTCCCTCCCATCGAGACACTCGTCACAGTCGTCGGAGAATCCAGTGTCATCGAACCGCATGATAGAGACAGAGCCGGTGTTCCCAGAGCTGTAACAATCGTTGTCAATAGAACGATACGTAAATCAAATTTTTTTTTTTCCTTTTATACCGCACACTAGGGTGTGTTGAAATTTAAGTTGAGTGGAGTTGTGACTCATGTTCAATAACATTGAAGATGGAATCTATCGGCTATGGCCAAAATGAATAAAATTCCTTTACTTTTCGACTCTTGTCAGAGTTCATTTCAGAATTTATATAGTATAAATTCAGCAAATGTCAATCAACATTAGTGTCTTTTGGCATCTCACCTAGAACTTTCTTTTTTACGACATAAATTGAGGAATGTTGATATCACTTAAGTTTCGATATTCATAGATGAATGTCTCATTTGTCACTGCTGGTATTATAAGAGAAAATATATATCTTGTTGACTCCTTCTCCAACACACTCTACTGCACACGCTAGGGTAAACGTGCGTTAAACCCGAAATCGACTTTTTTAATTTTCTATCGATAATTCGTTTTCATTTTATTTCTTCATCATCATCATCATAGCATCATAACGTTTTTCTTGCGCAAATCCACATTTTTCAAAATTATATCTAAAGAAAATGCTTTTGGCCATAGAGAATTTTGATAAATTTCCATTTCGGGTTTACACTCTATTCACACAGGGAATAAAAAAGGACAGGAACTATTCAAGCAATCGCGATTCACGAAGTCACAGCAGTCAAAAAAGCGTTTCCATATGTGACAACAATTGTCCTTCGAACCTCATTCTCTGTTTTTTTTATCAAACATTTCTTCCGCATTGTTCCGTTTTCTTGGCTTTTTTTTTCATTACACGATTTCGTTCGCTCTTGATTAATCCGAAATAATGCAGCCCCGGATAAATCATACTTAAAGCATATCCTACGTAACTATATACATATATATATATATATATATATATATTTTTAATCCATATATATATGCATATATGTATAAACACTATTGCTACCCTCTACTATAGGACATTTTATGTACAAAAAAAGTAATGGTAAAGTAAATTTGAATAAATTGGATAATGAAAATAAAGGAAAGAAAAACCAAAAGCGTTGTGTTGTTGTTTTTGGTGGTTGGTTTTTTTTTTTTTTTGGTCGTGGTACATACCGGGGTCGCCGAGGGGCAGGAGGGGGTGGGCCGAGATGCTGGAGCTGCCCATAAGGGAGCTGCTTGGAGTGGCGCCACGATAGCCTCCCCCCTCCGAGCCCTGCAATGCCCTACCACCGCTAGTCTGCCGGAACGAATTGGACCTGCGAGCAAGAGAGAGTCAAGTTCAGCATCAGACCTATGCCGCCAGAATGACAGGCTGTATTTTTCTTTTTTACTCCTTTTTTTTACGTAGCACACTTATTCTCGTTCATTTTCAGCCGTCTGGTTTTCTTTGCTTTTTTCTTATTTTTTTATTTTATTGTTGCTCAATTCGTTGATCGTCCCTCGAGCGAATGGTCTGACTTTGACTATGTTGTGAATTATTCTTTCTACCACTTTTGCGATTTTTTTTCTTCAGATATTTAAACTCAACATTTTGAAATAGGCTGTATTTCATTTAACGTCAATGTATCTCGAAAAATATAAGTTGGAGACAAAAAAATTCTCACCATAAACGTAGTATTATTCACTGACGTTTTTAATTAATACCTAAATAATAAAACTATTTTTTAAATTTAATCATAAAGCCTAGTTAAAACTGCTTTTTTTATGATGAGATTTTTTTTTCTGTGACTCATGGTTTTTCAAACGAATTGCCTATAATATATACTCTAAATGTTGAAATTATAAATCTAAAAATATTCGTAAAATGTAGATTGAAGTAGTACTTAAGGCTGTCTATCTTTTCTTTACTCCGGCGATGAATACTGTCTCGTTATTCGATAGATAAGATAGAATTTTTGCAAAGTATAACTGAAGCGCAACGAGACTCCTGATTGAAAAATGATATTAATAGGGAAAATAACGATTGATCCTTTTCACCGCGTTAAAGTTAATTGCCGATGTCTTTTCAACTGTGAAATATAATAGATCGATATCGTTGGCTAATATAATAATCTTGGAGTTCGCATGCTCAAGGCGAGAAAAAAGGTGGAAAAAAGAGAGAGTCCCTCTCTTGTGTGTGTGATTTCAATAATTGTGCGTCCAACGATAATTTTTAATACAGAAAAATAGAACGGGAATTCATATGAAATCCGCGTTGTTTAATTATTATTACTGTGATTCTCTGTAATTGTGTGTGTGCCGATAAATTTTCTAATTATATTTACAACGACATATTTATATTATATATGGTTGAAGAAAACGTGTACGGGTCTTTCACAGGTGATTTTTCTATATTTTTCTACTTGCTATCGACGATTTTTTGTTTTTTTTTTATTCTGTCACTAAACACGGGATTGTGAGTGATTGAATTAGCGCCAAACGCCTTAATTGGGAAAATTCACTTGGATTTTTTTTAACGACGGAATTTATTGACGAGTTAATTCGATAAAGGGTACATCGATCATTCGGGTTTATCGTGCCTGATGGTGAGCCTGACTCCCCGCCACCCCTGTCCGAGCAGGCAACACTAACAAAAAGTAAATATAATCAAAGTAACAGAGAGTCGACACAGATTTTACTACGGATAACACTGGATATGATAGATTTACGTGTAGCCGGATTATAGCAGGGGTTGCAATAGGGGGCGGCCAATTTAGTGCGTGTGCAATATTAAGGGGACCGAGACAGCCAGAAAAAAAAATTCTCGTCACAGAATTATATTTTATACTCCAGTCAACAGAGAAATATGAAAATTATCTATCATTTCAGAACTGGAACGAAGATTTTTTGTTATCAGCGTTAAAACCAATTTGATCAAAGGGAAGAGTCAGATAAAAATCGCAGATATTCGCAAAATAATATCTCATTTTTTGACTGCTGTTATTATAAGAGTAAATATATATGTAACTTTTGTTACATATATGTAATGATAGATAAATTTCTTATTAATCGCTTGACTGAAATTAAAAATACAATTGTGAAAATCATTTTTTTGTAACTCATACGGTCCTCCTAATGATAATAGTAATTGTAGTAGGAATAATATATATATATATATATAGTAAATCGGCTCTTGGCTCGGCGATAAGCGAGAGACCAATTTCAGTATTGTCCACAAAATTAATGCGCACATTAATTAAAATCTCAATTATTCAAACCAACATCATGGGGGGGGGGGGGGGGGGATAATTGTACGCAATAGTACGCATGCACTATCTACCAATTATTACTCAGAAAACCAGGTTTTTTTTTCTTTCAAATGTTCATGTCATGGTTTCATTTCAATTTTTCTTTTTTTCGTGTCGAGCATTTATCATTACTCACCTCTGAAACGTTTGTCTTTTCACATAGTTGTCGCGCACAAATTCGACTATTTGCTTTTGCGTCTTGCCGCTGTACCTGTGGATACGATGAGATTCGTTAAAAATAGGTTGATCGATTTTTTTTTTTTTTCAAGTTTCATGTTTTTTACTCTGAGAGAAAAATAGACTACCTGAAGGAAGATCCACGACTTAGTACTCGGGTTTTTTGACGCATCACTCGTTTAACCACGGAACAACGGAAAAATCCATGATTCTCGACGCATTTCTTCCAGAAATTCTTACACTCGTTGCGACCCTCGAAGAAAAATTCGACAGTGTCCTTGTAGTAACCCTGAACAATAAATCCACTTTAATTAACATCGGAAATTATTAAATATAGTGCTTTTAGTGTTGTGAATTATGTTACATATTAACAGTCTCACTTTATATATCTTTTTTTTTATTTCTACTGACTTTTGATTGTTGCACTAGATTTAAAAAAATCGAGTATTGTATGAAAAAATTGACTTATTTAACAATTTTACTTACGTAACCCTCAGGATGCAGTTTTATTAGAAATCGTTTTCTCTTAAAGCTGATTTTGCGAATTTTCGCCCAGCTAAACGTATTTATCTTCGTATAATTCTGAAAAACTACGATGCCCATGTGCGCGACAGCGAGATTCAGCGGTACAGCTTCGTGATCCTGAATAAAAGCAACAAGAAAAGGTGCATGAAATTTTCGCACCTTTTATTTTTATATCAAAGTAGGGGGAGGGGGGGGGCGACTCCCCTTTACTTTGCGCACGAACCTCCTGTATCAGGATAATTGCAAATTTTCCTTTCGGAGTTTTGTAAATTTTGTACATTTGGTCTATTCTTTAGTGGGAGTTTTTATATGGGGTACTTGGAAATATCCGGGCTTAGTGTGTCATTGGACCCCGGTCAGCTCGATTGTCCTACACGGTGACGGTAGCCTTGGCAACGAGATATTTTTATAACGCACCGATTTTTTTGGTATTGGTCTCCTCCACTTTGAATAAATAATGTTGTTTTCTAAGCTCAAGTAATTTTTCCACCAAGCCTGTATTTTCAGCCGAATTTAAATTGAACTGTCTAAGTTGTTTGTATATAAATGTAGCTGTGTATATTGTATCATTTGTATTTACGCCATATCTATATTGTAAAAGTGATTCTTCTGTTGATAAATAAAAATAATAAATAATAAAAATAATAATATAAGGAGATGACAAAAAAATTGAGTAATTAAGTTTTTTCTTCTTTTTTTTACTGACCTTAGCGGGATGCATTTTCATGCCATACAATTCACAACGCCTTGCGGTCTCCAGAAGATTAAGATCCGCTTCCGCCGGCGATTGACCTCTAATAATCAAAAGAATATTACTGAGATGCATTCTAATTCCGAGTAGATTGTATGTCTTTTTTTTTAATTAAAATTAAAGGAACTTACGCGTGCTTCTTGTGATTCTCCATGATACGTCGTTCTAATTCTTGATCCTGATGCGGCACAAACTTGTACGTAGATAAATACGTATGATCGGGATAATCCTCTATGACGTAGTCGCCGCATTCCGCTAAAGAAAAGAAAAACACAAGAAAGGCTTACAGCGTGAGAAGTGATATATTGGGGAATTCCGTAAGAAGAACGTTGGCCAAGTTTGCAGGTTCCTTGGCTCGAGCAACTAGGCAACGCTGAGCGAGAATTTATTGGCATTACAAACGGGCACTCACCCTGCACGATGTAGCTTGCCATCAGCGCGGCAGTATTGTCGTTACATTGCAACAAACCGTGGGCCAGGTCACGTTTGATTTGCAAACAGAACAAGTATCTCGTGAACTCTTCTTCGAGCTGCGCTGGATCAGGTGTATAAAATTTAACGCAGAATCTGAGTAGTGGGTCGACCAGCGAAAGCCCCACCTGTCTGCATACCGGCTTTTCTAAATCCAGCCAATACTGAAAAAAATGATCGATAGCATTATTACATGGATTTGTTCGAAAAATAACCGCTGAAGTACGATTTGCTAATTAACATTCGTAATTGAGGCAAATTTAAAAAAAAAACGCCTGGAAGTTACAATCTTGCAAATCTTATAATCTTATATCTCTGATAAAGCTTCCAGTTTTATGAGGAGAAAAAGGTTTATCTTACTTTCGTTCCGTTGGGTTCTTGGTATTCCAGACCAAAATAATCAGCCTCCAATAGATGCAACTGTTTGCATACTTGATCAAACAGAACTCTTCCTAAAGCTTTAGCCTGTAATAGAACAACGATAATTAAAAATAAACGATATATCTTTGTGGCGAATGTTGATTATCCTAAAATTCGGATGTTCGAACGTATCCGCGAAATAAAGAAACTTCAATCTCTTATACAAAAAGACTTGAAACTCTTTTATACATTTTTTTAAAAATGTGCTGTTGTATACTATAAAATAATAATCCATAGTATGACTAAAAAAAACCGTTGTATAAAATCAATAGGTCAGCTCGCATCACTTTTACCTGTGCGCGTATATCATAGCATGTGCATAGGCCGACACATTATGTGCCCTAATAATTCACCCTTGTGGAAGAATTATACTATAGGAGATGAAGAGAGAAGCTATATGGCGAGTTACTCAGTCTAAGTTAAATACGCCAATCAGTCAAATGGCAATTTATTATTTCACATGCGGGCTAATTTAATCTCACAAGGTTGAAATTATTTATTTAAGTGACTCGGTTATTTTTCTATGAGCTATTAAACCGATAAACTCTCTATTACAACATTGCTGCTTATTGAACAAAAATCTTATATCTTAAACATTTTTTTCTATGCCATCACATATAAACTTCTAATATGGTATTTTTTTTTTATAAACGATACGTTCGATATGTAGATTGAATATAGATGAATGATTGAATATCGGTACGTAAAACCATCGAGAAAAACGACAGTGTGAAGAACCACAAGAAGTGCTTGCTTCTGCTGGAACTTGCAAGCAATACCCCTTGACCCCAATATTCAAGCGTTAAGTTAAAGTGCCCACGCAGCAGCTTCAATGGCCCGCAATTACTACAGATATATGCGACTAAGCGTTGTTGCTATATGTACGTAATAACAGTGTAGAAAATCGTAATACAAATACAATCCAATGGATTAAGTATACTTGCGGTTAAGTCTCATGTCAATATTTATTTGGAATGTTACTATTTCAATTTTATGGTACAATATGGATTTATGAAAATGATTGAATACACGGAATTTTATATTTGAAACATTTGAGTGTTTAAATATTTGTTGAGTGTATTTCAGTGGGAATACATTACCATATGATCAGCAGGGTATGTTTTATGCAGTTTCTTTTCCCTACCAAATACTGTATCTTGTTTTCTAGTAACCAGTACTCCATAAACTACTCAATGTACTATAAAGGATAGTAAAAGTGCTTTTGCACTTGTCCGCATCCTGAAACTAACTCTAAAAACTTAATCTAAGCTCTAATGTTATATACAAGGGATGTAGCTATCGTGGATTTATTATTCGATTATTGCCGCTTGTTGCACTAATTGCTATTATTTACAACCATATAAATTTATCCATAATGTCCTTTGGTATGTCCTTTGTAGCCTTCCCTATTGTTCCCTATTCATGGATAGCATGGACTCCCGTTTTTCTGGATTTATGTAATTTATAACTTTCGCCGCTATGTATCGGTAGCATCTTTGTCCTATACTCTTTTTATATTGTGGTACCATTACGAAATTGGTTGCAATTCCCCTAGTATTGACTCCATGAATTATTCATTGAAATTCGTTTTCTCTGATGCACTGATTAATCGTGGATACACAGAATTTTTGACGCAGTTTTAAAACCGACATTTCGAAATAGTACGCTTTTTTTTTTGCATACCTGTACTTGAAACATCGTGATCGTGTCGTCGAGCATCTGCACTCTCACAGCAAGCATCTTTCCAGCTTTTCGCGGTGTAGTTGGTGGCGTTCGACTACCTCCGTCAACTCCCGCTGGAGTCGAATGACTGTGTGGCATTTTGGAGTTTCCAGTCATGCCTATGTTGTCTATATCGTTCATTTTTTTCTCATTTCATGTGCTTCTCTCGGATAGACCTTAATCTATTGCGATCTATCGTAATTTCGAGAACGATCGGATTTTCGTCAGGTAAACATCTGAGGACAAAACGTACAAGGATAATATCACAATCTATATAATATTAGTGTGATAAACGAAATTGTAAATCTGCATTTTTATTCCACGATTTGGACTTGAATTAAATTAGCCGATGAAACGATGAACCATATCATTTTGCTACACAGCTTTTTAAATAGACAATTTTAATGTTTGTTATTTATTCTAACATGTAAGCTGTGTGAAACTGGCCAATGGAATTATTAATAAATGCTTTCCGTTTATCGTAAGATTCAACCAACTTAAAAAAAAAAAGAAGTCTTTTACACCAAAATTTAATTTGCACTTAAGTTAGTCAATGAAATTAGGAAACAAAAACCTAATTAATCTGGAAACTTGATTTTGTGAGTAATCTATTTGAAGTATTGCGTTTTATTGCAAAAATGTAGCTTGTATTCAAGTGGTCAATGAACTTATGGAAATAGACACATTCATTTGGGCACTCAGCCATCTTGTTAAGCAATGAAATTAAATATTTGCTTTAGTATAATGTCCTACTTCTGCATCTTAAATTTACAGAGGCCTATGTGCAAAGAATCCATCTACATTTTTTGTACAAATGAGATAGCTCCCCTATTTGGCAAATTGCCAATAGCAATGCATAACAAATAACTGTATTGCGGAAAGCAACAAGAACCACCTCAGTTGTCGAATAATTTATTACGGAAAATAATAATCTGACAATGCTTACAATTCTTGCTACGAAATGTCCAAAGCAAGGAAGCTAAATAGCAATGTTTCTACAATTAAACAATGTGCACTCTATTTTGTGCTTCAAGAATTCTTTAATCCTGAATACAATGCAATTGCTTGTCAGTACATATAATATTTTTATTTATTTCATTAGTGGAAGATACTTGTCCTTGACGTTATATGTTCTGATTCCCGGTGATAAAAGCATTCTCTTTCTGAGCACATCTATGTTGTTACTTGTGAAATTGTATTTTCCAAAAAAGGAGACATTTTTTTACAAAAATTATTCTATTTGCCAAAAGCAGAAATTTATGAGAGTTAGTATTCCTAAGATCAGGAAAATTGGCTTCAAAATTTATAGGGTAATAAAGATTATGTACTATATCTGAATATTGTGAATGTAATTTAATTAAAGAACTTACACATAGAATTTAATGAATAATCGAGAAAAAAATTTCCACAAATGATTACATGAAATCAACTACATAATAATTATAATTAGATTAAATAAATTTTTTGTAACACTACAAACATTATATGAAAAATAAACACATTTTGTCTAAAGTAATATATAAAAAATTCTCAGAATTTTAACTGACTTTGTTCCACAATATAGATTGAAGAAATCTGTACCAACAGGGAAAAAAAAAAAGAATCATAGACGAGAAAAAAATTTCCATGAACTGCAGCATGTAATCAACATTTATAATCATATTAATTCCAAATTATTG